>ML424601.1:760-51783 GCA_005239525.1 Nicotiana knightiana
TTTAATTTTTTTTTAGGAGTCTATTTATAGGTTTAAGGTGAACCCTAACCGTGTAGGAGACTTCTATTTCAACCGGGAAACATTTAACTCGTCAAACTCGGAATTGGGCGAAACTGGGGACCCCTGGCGTTTGGGCTCTAACCCCCCCCTAACGCCAGGGGGGGCCTGGCGTTATGGCCCTAACGCCAGGGGGGGCCTGGCATTATGGCCCTAACGCCCCCTAACGCCAGGGGGGGCCAGGCTTTATGGGGTAAACTCCCCCCTTACGCCAGGGGGGGCCTGGCTTTAGGGGGCAAACGCCCGGCTATCGCCCGGGCGTCTCCTTTTGCGTATTTTCGACGTATTTGCATCCTTTTAGCTCCGTTTCCATCTCCAATTCACCTGCACATAAAATAAACTCCATTAAGCACATAACAAGTGTATTTTTATCATTAATGCGCATAAAATGTAAGGTATATCACATGTTAAACTATGAAATTTAGTCTCGCATCAGTGATTTTTTGAAATGCGATCACGTATGTAGGAGTGCGATCGCGTATTATGAGTATTCTTGGTCATTACGTTCGCATGGTGATTGTTGCGTTCGTATAGTAGAATTGGAGTGGCAGTGTGATGATGGAATTTTCTCTATGCGATCGCATAGTTGTGAGAAGTGGTTCTTCGCGATCGCATACGTGTTTCTGCAATCACATAGGGTTTTCGTTGTGCAGCATTTTGTTCTTCACGATCGCGTGCCTTCTTCCGCAATTGCATAGAGTAAAAGTATGGGCAGACAATTTAAGTTCTAATTTCGAGGGTTCTTCGCCATCACTCATTTTTCCATTTGAGAGCTCGGGTGAAGGAGATCTTGGACGATATTTTCGGTGGGATTCTTGTGGTAAGTGTTGTTGAATCATTTTTCGTTCAATTTCATGAATTTGTCTTGATTTTTCACCATGCAATTTGAGGTATTAAGTAGAAAATTTGGAAACAAATGGGAGGAAGAATTTTGAAATTCTTTTCGGTGATTCGAGTGGGCAATTCTGGTCCGATTTTGATGTTCTTGGTATGTACGGACTCGTGGGAGGATAAGCAATCTTGTGATATAATTTTTATCCAATTTCGAGAGTGGGTCCGCGGGCCGGATTTGGCAAATTTTGAGAGTTGTGTTAAAAATTTATATCTTTCGATTGGGTTTTGTTCCATTAGCGTATATTGATGATGCTAATCTTATTTTGGTTAGATTCAGAGCTTTTGAGAGCCAGTTCGAGGGACAAGAGCATTGCGGAGTAGCTTTTGGGCTGTTTTGAGGTAAGTAACAATTGATGTAACGACCCGGTTGGTCGTTCCAAGAGTTTAAACCCGTTTCCCCCATTTCTTCTTCATTATTTCTAGTTCAACCTCATTACGTTGGGTTAGATTGGTTGGCTCGAGTTCGGAACGATTTTTGGGGAGAAATGAGATACTTTGTCTCTTATCTTGGTTCAATAGTGGAAAGGTCTATGTGAAGTTGACTTGTTAGTAAACGACCTCGGATTGCGGATTTTATGATTCATATAGCTTCGTTAGGTGATTTGGGAATTAGGAGTGTGCTCGGAATTAAGTTTTGATGTCCGATGTAGAATTAGGCTTGAATTGGCGAAAGTTAGTTTTTGGCGATTTTCGGTCGGTAGGGGAAAATGTGCTATCGGGGTCGGAATGGAATTCTGATAGTTGGAGCAATTTCGTAATGTCATTTTTTATAATTGTGCAAATTTTAAGGTCAATCGGATGTGTTTTTGATGGTTTCGGCATCTTTGGCGAATTTTAGAAATTTCAAAAATCATGGGCTTGAATTTGATGTGCTTTTGGGGTTTTTGCGTTATTTTTGGCGTTTTGAAGACTCGACTAAGTTTGAATGATTTTATGGGATATGTTGGTAGGTTTGATTGAGGTCCCGAGGGCCTAAAGTTTATTTCGGATGCTCAAACAGACATTTTTTCTGGTCTTTGGGAGATTGCTGGTTTTTATGGTGTTTTACCAGCAATGATTGTTCATTGAGATCGCGTGATTTCATCCTCGTTCGGGTGGAGTAATTTGAGGCGAGGTGGAATTTTTGAATTGTGATCACGTATGTAGGAGTGTGATCGCGTATTATGAGTAGTCTTGGTCACTACGTTCGCATGGTGATGGTTGCGTTTGCATAGTAGAATTGGAGTGTGATACTGGAATTTGCTCTATTCGATCATGTAGTTGTGAGAAGTGGTTCTTCGCGATCGCATAGGTGTTTCTGCGATCACATAGGGTTAGTTTGGTTGTGCAGCATTTTGTTCTTCACGATCGCGTGCCTTGCTCCGCAATTGCATAGAGTTAAAGTATGGGCAGACAATTTAAGTTCTAATTTCGAGGGTTCTTGGCCATCACTCATTTTGCCATTTGAGAGCTCGGGTGCAGGAGATCTTGGACGAGATTTTCAGTGGGATTTTTGTGGTAAGTGTTCTTCAATCATTTTTGGTTCAATTTCATGAATTTGTCTCTATTTTTCACCATGCAATTTGAGGAATTTAGTAGAATATTTGGAAACAAATGGGAGGAAGAATTTTGAAATTCTTTTTGGTGATTCGAGTGGGCAATTCTGGTTCAATTTTGATGTTCATGGTATGTACGGACTCGTGGGAGGATAAGGATTCTTTTTATGTAATTTTTAATGAATTCCGAGACGTGGGCCTAGCGACCGGAGTTTGCAAATTTTGAGAATTGTGTTAAAAATTTATATCTTTCGATTGGGTTTTGTTCCGTTAGCGTATATCGATGACGTCAATCTGATTTTGGTTAGATTAAGAGCTTTTGAGAGCCAATTCGAGGGACAAGAGCATCACGGAGTAGCTTTTGGGCTGTTTTGAGATAAGTCACGGTTGTAACTCTAAACCTGAGGGTATGACACCCTGGTATTTGATATTGTTGTGGTAAATAAGGTGACGCACATTCTAGGTGACGAGCGTGGGGGTGTGCACCAATAGGGATTATGAATCGGTCCGTCCTGTAGCGACTATTAAGCCGCGTATTCGATTTGAAACCTCGCGACATCCTGTCTTTTAGAAATTTATACTTGTTATGGGATGTGAGCCATGTTTGGGGCCTTGTGCCGACATGTTTAGACCCTCAGAGAGTACGTTTACACTATTTTTCCACTATTATGTTAGTAAATTGCGAACTCAGTCATTGTTTCCTAATTATTGTTATTTTTTGTGTCATCACACTGCTTTGAAAACTCTGAAAAGTATTTTGGGCTGAGACCCGTGAGTTGAGATGAATTTCCCAAGTGGCTTGTGAGGGTGACCGAGTCAGGCCTAGAGCCGAGAATGTTAGGTCGAGCGCCGAGTATATGAGGGCAGTTATGAGTATATGTGTAGTGAGGTCGGGAGCCGAGTATGTGAGTATGAGGGAAGTTATGGGTATATATGTAATGAGGCTGAGGGTCGAGTATGAGAGGATAATTATGGATCGGGCTGCACGCCGCAACAATATATATAATATATATTGGATCGGACTGCACGCCACATCAATATAGCGCTTGAGCTGAAGGAGCCCTTCTAGGAGTCTGTACACCCCCAGTGAGCGCAGTCGACTATTTAAGGATCGAGCTACACGCCGCAGCTTATGTTATATGGATCGGCTGCACGCCGCATAAATATACGTTATATATGGATCGGGCTGCGCGTCGAAGCAATACATACATATATATATACATATATATATATATATATATACATATATATATATATATATACATATATATATATATATATATATATATGTATGTGTGTATATATATATATATATATGTATGTGTGTATATATATATATATATGTATGTATGTATATATACACACGTATGGGAATGGGATGTACGCCACATCACATGTTATAGTACCTGATGAGTGAGAGTGTTGAGTGCGAGCATTGACTTATGAGATTAGAGTCACGAGTGAGTGAGACGCTTGCCCGAGAGGCTTTGTTGTGAGTGATACTGTTCCCGAGGGTCTTATATTTTATGAAACCACTATTTTTCACTCTTCTTTACACTGAGTCTCTGATGATAAATATTGGATAAATGTTTTTATACGAGATTTTTCGATGGAAACTGGAGTTTTGTGAAATACTCGGAAATGTAAATTCTTGACTTGTTTTACTTATTTCCACAGTCACTCATTATACAGATTTTCATGATTTATAAATTCTCGTCACTACACTCATGTTTTTAGACACTTTTGGTACTTACTGAGTTGGCATACTCACGTTACTCCCTGCACCTTGTGTGCATATTCACGTACCGGGGTAGAGCGATAGTTGAGCTACCCCATTTGTAACATTGTTCGATTATTGTGAAGTAGTTGCTCGGCGTCCGCATCCTACTCTTTCTCCTTCCTACTATATCATTTGTACTTTACACTCCCAGATTTTTTGTAGTAGAGGATTAGTATTAGACATTATCACTTCTTAGATGCTCATGACGGTTGACTCCATATGTTGGGACTGTGCTTAGATGTTCTAATCATTTTTATTGCAATTGAGATATTTAAGAAACAAAATTATTATGAAAATTGCATATTTATTATTTACAGTGAATTGGCTAGCCTAGTATCACGATAGGCGCCATCATGGCCAGTTTAGTTTTGGGGTCGTGACAAGTTGGTATCAGAGCGCTAGGTTACATAGGACTCAACAATCATGAGCGGGTTTAGTAGAGTCTTGTGCATTGGTACGGAGACGTCTGTACTTATCTTCGAGAGGCTACAGAACCTTTAGGACAATACCGTATTCTTGAATTCTTGTCGTGCGAATCTATTTTATTCAGCCAAGAGAGTAACTCTCGAACTCCTTCCATGTATTCCAATGCGCAAGAGAGCGCTTGGTATTAGCTGTGCATCGATGACTTGTGACTTCCATGGATTAGATATGATTTTTGCATGTTGGTAATGGGACAGTCTGGAAGACTTGAGGCCGGATTCATTTTGTGGCTTGAGTGTTGAGACTTCATTGTGTAAGCACATGTATTTGGGGACATATATGTCCGTTGATGTCCTTATTGACGGGACTTTGTGGCTGGATGCCTATGTGGTGACTCTGATTTGATGGTTAGATGTGTTCAGACTGTAATTTGTGATAAAAGGAGTGGCTGGGAATGTGGCAAGAACTATTGAGTGTTTGATTTCTGTCTTGATTTGGTATATCGCTTAGAGTTTTGAGTGTATTGGAAGACCTCTGATGTTGTTCAGTTGTGGAGCGAAGCGGATCTTTCTGCTGAGTTATGACTTCCTGGTGATGTCTTTTGGGCTAATCATTTTTCGAGTAGAGTTCGTTTATTCGATTAACAGTGTATTCCAGTCGTTTCAGCACTCCTTTGTTATTGTATGCATTGATGGAATCCTGGCTTATACATGTAGCCAGGGGTAGCATATTCCTATGTTTCATCACATTTTGCCCATTTTCTGGATATGCCCTGTGAGCCTTCAGTGACATCGTTCATGTGTCGACTCCGGTGGGCAATACTGTTGTTGTGGACCGTGTGTATCGGTCGTGTGTGATGTCTATTGGAGGTTTGGAGACCCGAGTGGACCTACTATTACTCAGCATGGTCGATTTTGATGTGATATTGGGCATGGACTGGTTGTCTCCGTGTCATGTCGTTCTTTATTATCACGCTAAGACCGTGACCTTAGCTATGCCAGGTTGTCTGAGGGTTGAGTGGAAAAGTTCTTCTGATTATGTTCCTAGCAGGGTGATTTCCTACCTGAAGGCTCACCGTACGGTTGAGAAGGGGTGTTTATCGTATCTGGCCTTGGTGAGGGATGTTAGTGGTGAGACTCCCTCTATTGATTTGGTTCCTGCGGTCCGTGACTTTCCGGACGTGTTTCCTGCAGACTTTCCAGGCATGCCACCTGACATGGACATTGATTTTGGTATTGACCTGGTGCCATAGCCTATTTCTATTCCACCTTAACGTATGGCACCAGCGGAGCTAAAAGAATTAAAGGGACAGCTTCAGGAACTCCTAGATAAGGGGTTCATTCGGCATAGTGTGTCACCTTGGGGTGCGCCGGTGTTGTTATAAAGAAGGAGGATGGTTCTATGCGTATGTGTATTGATTATTGGCAGTTGAACATGGTTACGGTGAAGAATTGGTATCCCTTCCCTCGTATAGATGACTTGTTTGATCAGTTGCAGGGTGACAGGGTATTCTCCCAGATTGACTTGCGTTCCGGCTATCATCAGTTGAAGATTCGGGGGCCAGACCTTCTGAAGACTTCTTTCAGGACTAGATATGGTCATTATGAGTTTCTTGTTATACCGCTCGAGCTGACAAATGCCCCAGTAGCCTTTATGCACTTGATGCACCGTGTATTCCGACCTTATCTGGATTATTTCATCACCGTGTTTATTGACGACATCTTGGTGTATTCCCAATCTCGAGAGGATCATGAGCAGCATTTGAGAGTTGTGCTTCAGACCTTGAGGGATCAGAGACTGTATGCAAAATTTTGGAAGTGTTGGTTCTGCCAGCAACGTCAGGTTCTTGTACCGCATATTGTGATGCCTCGAGTGCAGGACTTGTTGTGTTTAGATGTAGAAGGATGTAGTGATTGGGTGATAGTTATGATCTTCGGAAGTGTAGAGAGAGATATCAGTTTGAGGCTAAGCCAGCAGGGATATCTCTTGCGGGTTGTCCTGGGGTGTGTGATCCTTATGTTGTTCGGTAGTAAGTTCTCTTCTACTAGTAAATGATATATGTTGTAATTGGGTTTAGGTCACTTGTGGAAGTTGGCATGAGTATTACAATGGTGAATGCGAGATTTGCAGATGACTTGATTGGTTAGACGAGTTGTGTTATTTTGGGCATTGTGAGTTATTGTTTGTCTTGATCGTTGGCTTTGAGCCAAGTGGGGAGTATTTTAATGATACGTTGATTGCAGAATTATGTGCCGTATTGGTTTCAGTTTGAGGTATATTGGTGGATCAATTATGACGTGCAGAGGTAGACTCTAGGAATGACTCTAGTAATGGAAATTCTTTGATACATGTCGTAATGTACTCTATTGGGTAAATGGGTTCTATTGGATGATTGATTATCAGGGATGTTCTATGTATTCGAGCGGTGGAATTGAGGTCAGATATAGGATTGTGTGCGCTTCATGGACTTCGAGACAGATATTTCTCAAAAATAGGTTATTTTGTGGTAGTGAACTGTGAATATGCGAGCAAAGAAAAAATAGTAGGATGTTAGTATGTACCCTAATTCAGTCATTGTGAACTTTTCGGTAATTTATCTATATGTTGTGGGTGACCAGAGTTGATTCAGGCTTATTGGTTGGCCCGTATGAGTGTATTCTGCACCGAGTCGGAATTGCTGACTCCGAATTTCTATTTTTGAGGAATGTACCGTTTGATTGTGATTGAGTTTATTCATGTTTTGGGGTGATCTACGAGCTACCCTTTGGTGTTTCTAGGCGTGGTGATTGTTAGTTATATGCACTTACGGTGCAGGTTTATTTGGGCTATATATCGGGATCTGAGTAAGGTAAGTATTTGGGTAATGCGAGATTAAGGCGTATTGGTTATGCACCTTCTGATTCGTATGACATGGTATCGTACGGTTTCCCCGTGGTTATGGAAATGCACTTTGAGTGCTTGATGTCGAATTTCGAACGGTCATTGATTTTTAGCAAGTCGGCTTGTAGTATTTCATGTGGACCAGCGTTTGGATGAGTCCACGCATTCGGGTTTCTACATATGACAACTCTTTTAAAGGGTGTTAAAAGAGAAGAGTCGACAACTAACGATTTTAAGGTACGTGAAGGCACCTATTTGCGAATAACTTTATTTTAACTAGTCAGTGTTGCCAAAGATCGGGTACAGTATGATTATCCGATAGGTCATTTTTAGTTTTATCCTTCATTTCAGTGTTCCAGGACCTTGAATAGCTCTGCTTATTCTTACACGATTTTCCCGCGTAGTCTGTGTTATTTTCCGAAAAAGTTTTATGTGAAAAAAATGAAGAAAATGTGAAATTTTGCATTAAACTCATTTGAGTTGACTATGGTCAATATTTTATGTAAACTAATCCGGATTAGTGCCTTGGCTTTCCGATTTGTATCGTGATTTGGGACTCAGACATATGCCTGGAATCGAATTCGGACATCATAACTTGATTTAACGTAGTTTGTTGGAAACTAGTAAATTGAAGGCTAAAAGAATTCTTAAGTTTGACCGTAGGTTGACTTTATTTCTACTGGGTAGAAATTTCGGATCTAAAAATTTGTGTAGGTCTGTTTTTCTATTTATAACTTGTCTGCAAAATTTGGTGCAAAATGGAGTTGATTTGACGTAATTCGAACGTCTGGTTGTAAATTTGCATGTTTTTGAGTTTCTTTGGAAATATCATTCATTTTGATGTCTGATTCGTAGTTCTAGGTGTTATTTTGGTGTTGTAATTGCACGAGCAAGTTCATATGATGTTATTACACTTGTGTGCATGTTTCGTTTGGAGCCCAAGGAGCTTAAATGAGTTTCGGATAGGCTACAGAATGAGTTTTGGACTTCGGCCATTGGTGGTTTAAGGGATTGTGGTGTCTAGTGCATTGTGCTTTGCGATTGCGAAGCCACTCTCGCGATCGCGAAGAATAACCTGGGCTGGGGTGGAATTTAAGCTACGCGAACGCGATACTGAGGTTGCGAACATGAAGACATAGTGGAATCACCCTTCGCGAACCCAACCAAAGCTATGCGAATGCGATAGGTATGGGTCTGGAAGGGGGATTAGCTGCTTGTTTTTTGCGAACGCGATCAAAGGGTCACGACAACGATGAACAGGGGGAAGAGCTATCGCGAATGTGAAGAACAACTCGCTAATGCAAAGGCCACTTGGGCTTCCGCACTTCGCGATAATGTCAGGCCCTTCGCAAATGCAAAGAAGCCCTGACGCCACTGATTTAAAAGATCCCAAAGATGGGATTTTCCTCATTTTTCACCATATAGCTCGTCCTAGAGGCGATTTTGAAGAATATTTTCATCACAACTTCGTAGGTTAGTATAATTTAACTCGTTTTCTTCCATTTCATCAACACCCATTGATTTCTAACATTAATTTAAGCTCCTTCATGGCAGAACATTATGGATTAGGGTAGAATTGCAAGTTTTTGTAAAATGGAATTTGGACTTCAAATTGAGGTCGGATTTTAGAACTAATCACATAATCAGGCTCAGGGGTGAATGGGTAATTGCGTTTTGGCCCGAATCTATGGTTTTGATCAAGCGGGCCCTTTATTGACTTTTATTGACTTTTTGGGAAAAGTATAAAGATCTTATCTTTATGTACTGTAATTGATTTCTATAGCATTGTTTGTTGACATTAAGTCGGTTTTGGTTAGTTTCGGTCGTTTGGAGGCGAATTTTAGAGGAAAGGCCCTTGTTGAGCTTTAAGTTGATTGCGGAGTAAGGTAAGTGTTGGGTCTAACCTTGATTTGATGGAATTAAGAACCCTTGAACTATATGTTATGTGAATTATGTGTGTAATGGCGTATATGCGAGATGATGAGTGTATATGTGCCATCAAAATAATTGTTACAGTGCTTTCACATATTTAATTAATTATCTTATTCTATGTATTAATTGTTACATGCTTTCATTTATTTCCAAGTTGTAACTTGTTAATTATAATTTATTTACTCTCATATTGAAATGTTCGTTTCTTCCAAGGTTTAATGATTAAGTGCTACTTGTCTTAATTGTCTTATCAATATTTTTCTTGTCTTATTGATTTGTATGACTTATAGAATTCCTTGATTTGGTACGGGAATCCTTTATTGCATTTCTTTCGTATTCTTTAATCGTTAAGATTATTCTGAATTGAGTTGTTGAATTGATTAGAATTATTGAATTTGTTTATGGATCGGGTTGCACGCCACAACGGTTGCGATATGGTGTAATAAGGGGAATTTGATATTGATACGCATGATCGGTTTCCATGCTGCAACGGATTTACATGTGATTTTGATATTGATATGGTGAAATACGAGATGATTATGATATTGATTCTGATTATATGGTCGGATCGGGCTGTGCACCGCAACGGGTTTTGTATGTGATTCTTATGGTGAAATAAGGGAGGATTGTCTTTATTAGAAGGGATCAGGTTGCGCGTTGCGGCAGATTGTGTGTGATGTAATCGTTGTTGTATTGTGTTAGCTTTCAGTATTTTCATACGAGATTCTGATGACTGATATTTCTGGATTCACTAATTTTGAGGATTGAGTTTGTTTTCACTAGTTAACTGTATTGCTGTCATTTCCTTTTTTTCTTTCCTATTATTTTATTATTATACTGCATATAGGTTATGGTAAGTGACCCGCCTTAGCGTCTTCACTACTTCGTCAAGGTTAGGCTCGGGACATATAGAGTACATGTGTTCGGTTGTACTCATACTACACACTACAATTCTTGTGCAGATGTTGGAGTCTGTCCTAGCAGTGTTCAGTACATTGCTCAGATTCGGTGCGTGACGGATACTTGAAGTAAACCTGCATGGTGTTCGCAGCCCTGAAGTCCCCTTATACATTACTCTAAATATTTATTACATTTCAGACAAATATGCTTTCATTCGGACTTTTATTTGAAGTACTATAGTCGCTTTTGTACTTGTAACAACAGTTTTCGGATTTGTATCTGATTTTTGCCGTATATCGGACTTATCTACTTTATTTTAGTTTATTTAGCCTACTGATTTTCATTTGGTTTGAATTATGAAAATAGTTAATAACTACATACAACATTGGCTTTCCTAGCAAATAAAATGTTAGGCGTCATCACGATCTTGAAGGTGGGAATTGTGGTCTGTGACAAGTTGGTATCAGAGCACTAGGTTGCCTAGGTCTACTAGTCAAGAACAAGCTAAGTAGAGTCTGGATGATCAATGCAGAGACGTTTGTACTTATCTTTTAGAAGTTATGGATTTTAGGAAAAAATTACTTATTTCCTTCTCCATCGTGAGATTTTATTGCATCATTGATGATTGAACCATTCTCTTCTTTTTCTCTCGTAGATGGCGAGAACAAGTACAACATGTACAGTCGGACAGGAGCCGGAGCCCCCTCTGACAGCTGCTACCAGAGGCAGAGGTCGAGGCCGATGCACAGTTAGAGCTCAACCTAGAGCTCGAGTAGCAGCACTCGTTGTGGAGCTTCAGATTGATCACGAGGGGTAGGTTCTAGCTCAGCCTGTACCCGTCGGACCAGCTCAGGTCCTAGCGGGGTTCATAGCCACTCTAGTGCTTCAAAATGCTCTAGTCTGCTTGGTGGGCGTTATGCAGAGTGTGGCCCAGACCGGTGCATTTTTTTTAACACTAGCCGTCTCTCGAGCTGGTGGAGGAGCACAAACTCCTGCTACTCACAAACCAGAACAGGCAGCTCCCCGATATCAGTCTTCAGTAGCCCAACCAGTTGGGGTGGTTCGGCCAGTTGTCACAGCACAGGTTGGTGATAGGCCTACTACGTCTTCTAAGGCCTTGTTGAGGTTGGATAAGTTTACCAAGATTTTCCCTATTTATTTCAATGGTGCACTTTTTGAGGACACACTGGATTATCTAGATCATTCTCAGGATGTGTGGTGCAACATGGGTATAGTTAAGACCAATGGGATCGACTTTGCAGATGACTGGTTCTGCAAAGAGATGGTGGAGAGATTATATGTTAACTAGACGAGTTGGGTCACCTGCACCTACTTGGGATCAGTTCTGACAACTATTTCGAGAGAAGTTAATTCTTGTCACTCTGAGAGGATTACCATAGGCAGTTTCAGCGTCCTCACTAGAAATATTCAGAATGCAACATCTAAGAAATATACATAACACATAGGTCTAGCAGAAAAAAGAACACACTTGATAGCTTATTCGGTTTATGAAATCAAGTCAAAGTAACAGTACATTAAGGAAGAAGATGGCCAAAACTTATTCATGGAGAATACAACCAACCATTAATTCTAACATGGAAGCCTAGTATAAAAGGTCTAAGGTGGAAGCATCCTACAGACATAGATTCTACGCGGAGCACTCAACGAGTCAAATGGGTTATGTATTCATCTAGTTGAAAAAGAAAATAGGGGATCCTACAGGTCAAACATAGCACATGCATATGGAAGAGTATGGCTAACACATGGAAAAGGATTTATGTGAGGAAGTATCTAAAATAAACTGAGCAGCAGCATCAAGACTTGAACATACAAAATTCTACACTATTCACATCGACTGAAATGAAAGTTAAAACAACATATAACACTATAGGAAATTGCAATTCACAAAATCAAAATGTCAAATCCTAAGGCATCATTTCTACTTGAATGTTTCAGCATGGCAGTAGCGTACAATGTATGTAATCGTTGGACATGTAATCATGATTAGTCAAGGAGATCATTATAAAACATGAATTCATTAACAAACATAAAGTTAATCTACATAATTGAAGATACTAACCAGCTGGAAAGAGAAGTAAGTAAACGAGAAGAATTACAATTCCAACTTCAATTCAACAACGGTTTCAAGTGATAGAGTTTAAGAAGTGAAAACCTCAAGTTCTCCGACACTTAAGTGTGCACAAGAGCCTCGAGGACTCCGAGCAGCGCTTGTGCCGAAAGAGGTTACAAAACAATACTAGAATGGCCTTGGCTTTCGGCCGGAAAAAACAAAACCAAACAACAATAATTCTTAGAGAACCAAAAGAAAATAGATACAGTGAGAGTGAGAGAGAGGAGTGACCAAAGTCCATCGAAAAGGGGAATTGGGTATTTGTCTTGGCTTGTTTGAGTTAAGTATCTTATCTAAACTTGGTTGAGGCACTAGTTGCCTAAATTATTTATGATAGATATCTGCTATAAGTGCAAGCATGCATGGGGTTTGAAGCCATGCGATGACACCGAGGGTATTTATCCATGCTTGGATTGCATTTAGGATATGATAAGCCTAGAATTAACTGTTAAGCTTTAAGCTATGATTTTTCTCATATTTTTAACATTGTGTGAACTATTTGAGCCGTATTTGAGGCTACGTAGAGGTTTAATCCCTAAACAAACTTGATAAATGATGTTCTTTGATTAAATCACTGATTCGAGCTATGATAACACACTTCGCACATGCTTACACTTTAGCATGTCATTTATACCAGTCCAAGAGCAGGAGATTTGTTATACATTCATCACATACATGTATTCTTATTTATTTACTCATGTGTGATATGATTGGACTGGATGCCTGTGACCATGCCAGGAGGATTGTGTTGTTATTCCTGAGACCATGCTTGGCGGATTATGATATTGTGCATGTGACCACGCTTGGAAGATTCTGTTGTTATGCCTATGACTATGCCGGGGTGGATTATGATATTTTTCATGTGACCACGCTAGGAACATTGATATTATAAGCACGTGAGTTGTCCATGCAGATCTAGATACCGATGTCAGTGCGGTTGATATTATTAGCACGTAAGTCATTTGTGTCGCACATGAGTTGTCCGTGCAGTGTGAGGATATGAATCCATCCCCCTAGGGTCACACTCTCATGTGTCTTTCTTGATGGTGTATATGCAGATTGGGAGAAACCGCCGGGTTTATGGTTGATGTGAGCTCTTGGAGAGCTGGTTACTGTTATTAGATCTGATTGTGCGCTGCAACAGATTGATATTTTGTTATTGCATTTCATCTATATTTGAATTTGCTCGATTGTTTGCCTGATTTTACTTGCATATCATCATTATATGCTAGATCATTGACTGAGCGGAATAATTTAAAATAAAGAATTGTGAGCATCAAAGTAGTTTTAACTGAGATTTCCTATTTTTACCATGTATCTATTTTATACTTGTTGAAATTATGGACTGCACGAGTTTTAGTGAGTAGCATCTATAGTTCTTAATTTTTTAACCTCGCCGAGGTTAGATAGGATACTTACTGAGTACATGTGATCGTTTGAACTAATACTACACTTCTGAGCCTTGTGTGAAGATTTTTGGAGTTGTTTTTATTTATGGTGGGAGCTAGCATTGAAGATATACCCGCGTTCCTGTATGTCTATCACTTGTACTTGTTAGCTTTAGATTTGAATACTATTCATGTAAAATCAAAGCAGATGTGGTAACCATTTCAACTCAAATTTTTTTAAAACTCTAAATCTAAAACGCTCATGATTTTTACTACCAATCCTTAGGTGGTTGTATAAAAGTTCGGTTATTTCATCATTATTTTCTCAGTAAATCTCACTTGAAATTTGATTATTGTTAAATGTTCTTACCTAGCGAGTTAGGTTTATGTGCCATCACGACTAATTGGATTTTAGGTGTGGACAAGTTGGTACCAGAGCTCTAGGTTCATAGGTTCTACAAGTCATGAGCAAGTATCTAGTAGAGTCTTGCGGATTGGTATGACGAGTCCATACCTATCTTTGAGAGGCTACAGGGCATCTAGGATAAACTTCCCATCTTTCTTTCCTTATCGTGTGAATTTGATTCAACTTGAAGCACATCTCTTTGAATTCTTTCCACTCACTCGTATGCGCATGTGAGCGCCCAATATGAGCGCTACATCGACAGCTTGTGGATTCCATGGATGAGGTACGAGATGTGTTTTGTGTTTTGGTAATGGGCCAGTCTGGAGGACTTGAGGCCCGATTTGGACCGCAACATAGGCTCAATAGTTTCAGTGGTGTGAGCATGCGCTTTTTGACTTTTATGTCTAGTGATGTCCTTATAAGTGAGAGTGGTGGCTCGGTGAGTGGTTGGATGGCTATATAATGAGTAGGATGTGTTTGCGGGATGTGTTCAGATGGTTGATTGTGATGGTAACTATTTTCTTAAGATGTGCAAAGGACTATTTGATTCTCGATTTCTGTGGATGGGACATACAATCTTGAGTTATGAATGTTTTCGAGAGATTGTTTCATGTTATTTCATTTGTGGAACGAAGTAGATTTTCTTGTCTTGTTGATGAGTTCAGACTAAGGAAGATTAAGTGATTGCGTAGTAGTTGTGGCTGTGAATGGGTATAGAGAGATGTCGGTTTGAGGATAGCATGTGGGTTATAACCTACAGGGTAATCTACGGATGTATGATCGTTATGATGTTGTGTGGAGGCTTTATTTTCTACCATTGAGTATAGGTATTGCAATTTGAGTTTGGATTGGTTGAGAAATTTGACCTGACTGTCACAAAGATGAATGCATGCTTAGTTGATGATATGAGGTATTATATGGTTTATGGTACATGAGCTTATGAGGGATTTAGTTGAATATCACTACGGTATTATGTCAGTAATAGAGTGTCGGAATTGTGAGTTATCGAGTGTTTTAATCTATTGATTTGAGCCAAGTGGAAGAGTCTGTTATCGATGATTTGATTTCATGGTTACGTGTTGTATTAGTTTAGGTCTGAGGCATACTTGTGGATCGGTTATGATTTGCAGAGGCTGGTTTTGAGGATGAATTAAGAAAGGAAATTTTTAGATGCATGGTGTATTACACTCTATGGGCATATGGGAATCATGGAATTATTAAGTTGTTATTCATGAAGGATGTAGTATGCATGGAGTAGGAATTTACTCGATCACGTTGAGGCGGGATTACTTCTTTGGGTGTTGTTGTTCTAATAGGGCACATGTCGTTCGGCCCGTTTGGGCGGTGCAATTGAGATTTGAGCAGAGTGGATGACTCTCGAGAAGGTTTTAATGGATTCTAGATTTATATGTAGCAATTGAGAAATATTTGGATTTGTCTATGGCTAGAATTTGAGATTTATATTGGATGATGTCGAGACACGCGGTATTTCTAAATCATTATGGATTATATATTACAGCATCAGGAGGGTGAAGGAAACAACTTTTGATTCACTACAGGTTTGTTCAGATCAGATGTCTCGGTTGTGGTACTTTTGTGTGCTTAAGAAGGAATACAAGGGCTTATGGGCCTTAGGGCGGAGTGGTTTTATGCTAGGATCTCTTGTGGTGAGCTTTGGGTAAGGATCATGGTGTTCTGTATAGAAGAAGTGTCAACGTGAGGATAATTTCGAAGGAACTCGGAGAAATATGATAGCTTGGTAGTAGGTTGGATCAGCACGCTAATGGATAGGATTGGTTCTTTTTGTTCTTATTTGAGGTGAGGCTTTACGGGTGTTTCGTGGCAACACTCTTGGATTTGGCGACCTGCGTTGCTTGGTTGAATTAGAGGGATTCAGTTCTGATAGCTTGGTTATGTGCAAATGGATTTCAAATTGTTCTCGATGGGTTCTACCACGGTTTGAGATGGATATTTCCTCAACGTGAGGAGCATGTTACATATTTTGATTTTCTACAAGATAGGATCAAGTGAAAGGTTCCTGGCTAATTGAGTATGTATTCTGATTGTGAAGAAGAATTTATTATGAAAGTCTCGTGTTTTTCATATGATGGAACGATAGATGCAGTGCATCATGTGAGATTATGATTTGCATGTATAAGGTGGCGGTTCAGTTTTGAAGGGATGGTCATGAATTCTTAGACAGCATGGACGGTTTCAGTTGATTGGATGAATGCGATAAGGGTTCACATTTTGAAAGGCATATTGTGTTTTTACTTACGAACGGTTCATTGGCACTGCGGTACCAGCATGGTGACGTACATATTTTGTTGTGTGGCATGGAAGGATTATAGAAATATTTCTCATGAAGATGATTGTGTATGAGAGATGTGTTAGTCATTCGAGTGGTCGAGTTGGGATTGATTATAGTGATTCATGTGTTCTATGGATTTGGAGACTGGGAGTTCTCCAAAGCAGATTGTTTCGAGGTTGTGGATTGTGAAGATGTGGCCAAAGTGATTCTAGATGGTGGTATGTTTTATGGTTATATCATTGTGGACTTTTTAAGGGTTATTAATCTATTTGGGGATAAGCATATTTGATTTAGGGTCTCATTGGTAGACCTAATGAGGATGTCTATTCTAAACCAGGTCGAATTGGTTGACTCCGTACTGCTATTATTGAGGGATGTGCCATTTGGTTAGAATAGATCTTATTCATAACTGATACTTTCTATGTGTTACTCTTCCATTCTACAATGGGTTGTGATCTGTTGGTTACTTGCACATTAGATGCATTTTTGTTTGGGCCGTGCGGTGAAATTCGAGCGAGATGGTTATGATCATGTACTTCGTGTATTTGATGTCGAATTTTGTGTGGTTATTGATTTAGAGCATTATGGCTTGAGGTATTTTATATTGGACCAGTGTTTGGATTGGTCATGCATTGAAGCGGGGTTGCGTTGGGATATGATCTTTTGAGTTAAATTCGTGTTTGTTGCCCCTACTATGTGTGATGGGTACATAGCATTGTGTTGTGGTTGTACTTGTTTAATTTGCGGGATGGTTCTCTCATTGGAGTCACTTTATATGTTTGAGTACATTTGAATTGTTGCTTATTTGTGCACATATTGCACGGTTGTGGCGTTAGGTTGCATTTGTGTGGCATGTCAATAGAATGGTTGTCTTTGATGAGATAAGGTCATTGGACCCAGAATGGATACTATAATTATTTGATTACGGTATGTTTGGAAGTTAGATAAAAAGAACGAGGGGAAGAACCGATGAGGCGAGTGTTGTCTAAGAGAAACACGTGAAAATGTACTTTATTTGCAGGGTTACGGGCGGATATTTTACCAAATTTTTCTAAACTACCCTTGTGTGATTCCTCTTGGGCTGTCGAGAGTGTTATGTAAAAAGGTTTGAACAGGAGGAGGTACACTGCACGCTATAACTAGAAGCCCCTTAGATTAATATCAAATCCTCAAGGAAAAATGATTGATATACCTATTCAAAGCAATTTACGCGAAGGACTTTCTTTAAAACAATACATCATTTCTTGCTACGGAGGTTCCCCAGGAGCTATGAAATGGGGATCTTTAGGATTTGGCGTTGGTTCTTGTCGGACGAGAGAGAGAGCTCCATGACTTGTTGGTCTGATGAGTGGTTATGAGTTTCTGCATGTTTCTTTCATCAGCGGCAATGTACAAAGATTCTGAATGAGGCTTCATTGGGTATGAGGTTTATTATTGGTATCGGGTTTGTTTTGAGAAGCTATTATGATCGTAAATTTCCTTACGAGTATACGAGTTATGTGGTATATCATGTGATTTCATCTTGGGTTTGGTTATGGCTTGACAGAGCTTGTTCATACTCATACAGTGTGTAGGTGCGAGATTCAGGTCTTGTAAGGAATTGTAGATGTTGGAATTGAGTTCCAAGTTTATGGTCTAAGGTTGAGTTAAGGATCTTTAGTTATGTTGTGTTTTCAGGATTATATGGAGTGAAATGGGACCACCCTCAGGTATGTGCATGGTAAGGTTGCACAGTGATTTGAAGGCTTTGGAATGAGTCTTCACACGTTCGAGGACAAATGTATGTTTAAGTGAGGGAGAATGTAACGACCAGACCGATTGTTTTGAGCATTTGCACTTCGCTCGGTGCTTTGAGGGCGTGAGTAGCTCTGTATGGCGTAATATGACTTGTGTGTATCATCAGTTTTAGTTTTTGGGTGATTCAGATTTAGTTTGGAAGGATGAATTCCATGGTTGAAGCTTTAAGTTGTAAGAGTTGACCAAGTTGGACTTTTGAGTATTTGACCTCGGATCGAAGTTTTGATTGTTCCAATTGGTCCGAATGGTGATTTCGACTTGGGCGTATGTCCGGATTCACACTTCCATATTTCTAGAAGGTTTCTGCACCATTTGCCGAAAGCTGGCAATTTTAAGGTTTCTAATGTTCACAAGTTCGACTGGGAGATGACTTTACTAATATCAGGTTCGAATTGTTGTTCTGGGAGTTGGAATAGGTTCGCTATGTCATTTGGAACTTGTATACAAAATTTTGATTCATTCCGGATTTGTTAGGCTTGAATCGGACGCTTGGTTCGAAGTTAGAAATTTATGAACTTAAGAGAATGATCTTGATCGAGGATTCGTGGTTTTGATGTTAATATTTTTGATTTGAGGCCTCGAGTAGGTCTGTAATATGTGTTGAGACTTGTTGTTATGTTCTGACAGGGTCTCGAGGGGATCGGGTGAGTTTCTAGGTGGTTTTAGATAATTTGTAGGCCATTTTTATTTGTTGGTGTTTAGCTACAACAGTGTGCATCAGGATCGCAGACTTTGGGTCGCATTTGCGTTGATCAAAATGGAAAAAGGGCACCTGTGAATCGCGTTCGTAAAGAAGAATTTTTGTTGTCACTGAGCTGACTTTGGAAGCATATATCTTGCAATCTATTGGGAATTTGGAGATTATCCCAAAACGAAAATTGTAGACCTTAGTGTCTAGTATTCTGGAAATTAAACCGTTTGTCATTTAGAGTTTTGTAGAAAAAGTTATAGCTATTTTACTAGAGGCTATCTGGAAGAGTTGGGCTTGTTGGAATTTTTTCACCGCGATCGTGAGGGAATGTTCGCGATTGGGAAGGGTAAAAATTGAGCTAGAATATTTTTTTGAATCGCGATCGCAATATTGGGCACGGCGATTGCGAAGAGGGACCTTTTCATTGCTTTAAAACATCAAATTTCGGGATTTTGTGTTCATTATAGCATATTTTGAGCTATGAAGCTTGGATTGAAGCGATTTTCACCGCATGGATTGAGGTAAATATTTTATACTCGGTATTGATTTTATTTCATGATTTCATCTTCATTTTGGCATTTTATTGATGATTTCAAAGAGAATTTTGAGGTTTTAAAAATCGATTCGGAATTGGATTTGAGTGAAATTAGTATTGTTGGACTCGTAATTTAATAGGTTGTCGTATTTTATGAGTTTTGTCGGGTTCCAAGGTGCGGGCCTGGGTTTGACTTTTTGGCTGACTTAAAGTAAAACTGTAAAGAGTCGACCTTTATCATTTGGGATTGTTTCCTTAGAAATTATTTTATATTTTTGAGTTGCTTTTGGTTAGTTTCAAGTCCTTCGGAGGTGGATAAACACTGGATGGTGTTTCTAGAATATCGTTTTCCTTGGTATTAGTTTTGGCTTGTTTGAGGTAAATATCTTATTTAAACTTTGTTGAGGCACTAGTTGCCTGAATTAATTGTGATATCTACGTGCTATGGGTGTGCACTTGCGTGGGGTTTGAACCTATGCGCTGGAATCAGGGTTATTTATGCATGCTCGGGTTGCATTTTGGCTATCATAAGCCTAGAATTGACTGTTAAGATTTAAGCTATAATGTTTCTCATATTTGTAACATTGTGCGAACTATTTGAGCCATATTTGAGAATACAAAGAGGTTTAATCCCTAAACGAACTTGATAAATGCTATTCTTTGGTGAAATTGCCGATTTGAGCTATGACAGAACACTCTGCACATGCCTACACTTTAACATGTCATTTATACCAGTCTAGGAGCATGAGATTTGTTATTCATTCATCACATACATGTATTATTGTTTATTTTCTCTTGTGTGATATGATTGGACTGGATGCCTGTGACTAGGTCAGGCGGATTGTGTTGTTATGCCTGAGACCAGGCTGGGCGGATTATGATATTGTGCTTGTGACCAAGCTAGGCGGATTGATAATATTAGCACGTGAGTTATCCATGCGGATCTAGATATTGATATTTTAGCACGTGAGTTGTCTGTGGGATTGATATTATTAGCAAGTGAGTTGTCCGTGCAGCGTGTGGATACAGATCCATCCCCAAAGGATCACCCTCTCATGTTTCTCTCTTGATGGTATACACGTGGATTTTGAGAAACCATCAGGTTTCTGGTTGATGTGAGCTCTGGAAGAGCTGGTTACTGTTATTTGATCGGGTTGCATGCTGTAAATGGATTGATATTAGGTTATTGTATTTCATCTTTACTCTAAATTTCCTCAACTGTTTACTAGATTTTACTTGCATATCTTCCTTATATGCTGGATCGCTGACTGAGCAGAACATTTTAAAACAAAGAATTGTGAGCATCAATGTGGTTTTACCTCAGATTTACTTTTTTGATCATGTATATGTTCTACACTGGTTGAAATTAGGAACTACACAGGTGTTAGTGAGTATCATTTCTAGCTTTTTCTTGTTTTAGCTCTCCGAGGTTAGTTAGAATACTTATTGAGTACGTGGGGTCGGTTTTACTCATATGACACTTCTACACCTTGCATGCAGTTCTTGGAGTTGTTGTTGCTATTTATGGGGGGAGCTGGTATTGAAGATGTACCCGCGTTTCAGTTATGGCTATCACTTATTCTTGGTAGCTTTAGATTTGAATACTATTCATGTACAATCAAAACAGATGTGGTAATAATTTCAATTAAATTTTGTAAATCTCTTATTTATAGAGTCTCGTGATTTATACTACTAGCCCTTGGGTTGTTGTAAAAAAGTACAGTTATTTCATCATTATTTTCTCAGTAAATCTCATTTAAAATTCGATTGTCGTTAAATTGGCTTACCAAGCGGTTTGGGTGAGGTGCCGTCAAGACTAATTGGATTTTGGGTCGTGACAGTAATTCCCCAACACAAAGTTAGGCAAGACACTTACCTTCAAACATGCTGACTCAATCCGCTAATTGGCCTTCCCTTCGATTATCCAACTCCGAGCGGCTCGAATCTAGCCAAAACAACTTCATACCATAAATATAAACTAAAGGAAACTATTTTGAACAATAAAATTATTATCTTTGCAAGGAAATATAGAGTCAACTCAAAAATTCAACCCGAGCCCTCGTCTCGGAACACGACTAGAATAAAAAAATTTGAACACATATTCGATAACAAGTCCAACCATATAAGAAATACTCAAATTCAACCTCAATTCGCGTTTTAAAACCCCAAAATTGAGTTTAGGAAGTTTTCACAATTTTTCCCAAATTTCAAACTCAAATCACTAATTAGATGATGAAAATAACAATATATTCATGAAATATAGTCCAATCCATGTTAGAATCATTTATCCCAACAATTTCCTTGGAAAACTCTCAAAAAATAACCTCACACCGAGCTCTCTAGGTCAAAATTATGAAAAATGAGATGAAACCCTTGTTTTGAAACTTAAATTTCTGCTCGGGTGTTCTTTTTCACGATCGCGAGGCACAAATTTCATAGGCTGCCAAAATACTTCTTGGGAACGTGGAACTCCACACGCAAACGCGACTCACAAAATCCACAAGCTACGCCATCGTAAAACCCTTCATGCAATCGCTAAGAACAAAACACGTGGACCTCCACCCTCCTCCTCCATTCTTCGTAGACGCGACCAATGACAC
This sequence comes from Nicotiana knightiana, assembly GCA_005239525.1. Lineage (NCBI taxonomy): Eukaryota > Viridiplantae > Streptophyta > Magnoliopsida > Solanales > Solanaceae > Nicotiana > Nicotiana knightiana. Next base: position 23,021 of record ML424601.1, read on the forward strand.
GCGTTTTCTATTCATTGACTCTACAAACTTCCCGATCGTGTAGCCCATCTCGCGATCGCATAGAACAACTTTCACCAGTCACCAAATAGCTCTTCACGATCGTGAATCTCCACTCGTGATCACGTAAAAGGAAACTATCAACAGAAATTTTAGAAGTCTTCAAATTTTTAAATACGCTGAACATGATTTGAATTACATCTGAGGCCCCTGGGGCCTCAACCAAACTGTAATGACCTAACCGGTCGTTTTGAGCATTTGCACTTCACTCGGTAATTTAAGGGAATGAGTAGCTTAGTATGATGTATTATGACTTATATAAATCATCGTTTTTGGTTTTTACGTTGTTCCGAATCGATTTGAAAGAATGAACTTCATGATTGAAGGTTTAAGTTGGAAGAATTTACCAAGTTTGACTTTTGTGTATTTCAACCAGGATCGGAGTTTTGATGGTTTAGTTAGGTCCGGATGGTGACTTTGGACTTGGGCGTATGCCCATATTTGTATTTGGATGTTTATGGAAGGTTCTAGCTTTAATTGGCGAAAGTTGGCAATTTGGAGTTTTGGAATATTCATAAATTTGACCGGGAGTTGGCTTTGGTGCTATCAGATTCGGATTTTGGATGCGGGAGTTGGAATAGCTTTGTTATATCCTTGAAACTTGTTTGAAAAATTTGAGGTCATTCCGAGTTTATTTTATATGGTTAGACACGAGTTTTGGAAGTTGAAAGTTCAAAACTTTATTAAGTTTGATTTGAGGTACGATTCGTGGCTTTTATGTTGTTTGATGTGATTTGAAGCTTCAAATAAGTTCATATCATGTTTTAAGACTTGTTGGTATGATTGAATGGGGTCCTGAAGGGCTCGGGTGTATTTTGGATCATTGGTTGAGAAACTAGTTAAGTTAAGGATTTGGAGTTGCTCCATGGTCAATATCGGGTCAAGGTGACCTTTTTTCGGTGTTTGAGTGTGCGAGTAGGTTCGTAGCGTGTTTTATGATTGAAAAACATATATGGTTTGTGTCCAGGAGGTTCAAAAAGAGTTTTGGATACTAAAACGAAAATTCTTTCGTTGTTGATTTTCTGGCGTAAAATAATTACTAAAGTGTCATTTTATTTATCCCTTAAATTTCGAGACTTCATTTAAAACTTCAAAACATCATATCTTCCTCATTTTAAGGAAAAATTGGGTGATTCAAAAGTCTAACGTGACTGAAATTTCACAAAGAATCAAAAGCAAGAAACAAAAGCGTGTTATGGGATTGTTTGGCGCATGAAATGAGGCAGAACAACTGGAAAAAAGATATTTAATATCGAGGATTTGTCCATTTTGTTATATTTTGAGTTGGGGAGCTCGGATTTGGGCAATTTGTGAGGCGATTTTCATCGGATGAATTGAGATAAGTGTTTTCTCCTCGATTTTGATTATATTTTTTGAATCTATTTTCATTTTTTGGTAATTGAATTGTGAATTTTAAAGATAAAATTTGGGGTTTTTGTCCAAAGTTTCATAGAGTGAATTTTTTGAGTTTTGAACACCGATTCAGAGTCTTGGGTTAAACTATTATGGTTGGACTCGTAATTGAATGGGTTGTCGGATTTTCTAAGTTTCATCGGGTTTTGAGGCGCAGGTCCGGGTTTGACTCTTTGGTCGATTTCGGGATTTTGATTAAAGATTCGACCTTTATCGATTAGGTTTGTTTCCTTTGACTTTTCGCTAGTTTCAAGCCATTCGGAGGTCGGTACGCGTGGGATGGTATTTTAGAGCATCGTTTGGCTTGCTCGGTATTGGATTTGGCTTGTTGGAGGTAATTCACACTTCTAAACTTGATGCAGAGGGTATGAAACCTCGAACTACGTTCTATGAGTTTGGTGTTTAGGTGATGCACATGCTAGGTGATGGACGTGTGGGCGTGCACCGTATAAATTTTGACTCCGTTATTTTCGTGGTACTATGTAGTTACCCAATCTTATCTGTAACCATGAAATCTTTACGTACCAGAGCTTTTGAGCTATGATTCATGTTAGAAATCATGTATAGGCTACATGATTATTCTGTTGGGACCCGCCTAGGTAACTTTTGATCTAGAGTTATTTGTTTACATTGCAATTACATACTCAGTCATACGCATTCATTTGCATATCATATCTCAGTCTCTATCGTCATTTATTGATACATTGATAACTAGTGATTTGTACTACTATTGACTGTCATTTTCTTAGGTTTTGAGGCAATAATTGACATAATTAATCCCACATTTTGATGCAAGTTATTTGAATTGCATGAACTGAGTTGAGTTGTAAATATTGATCCAAAATACCTCAAAAAGAAGCAGAACTTGCAAAATCCCAGATTCCAGCTAAACCGCTCCAGCGCCCACTTTTCCGCTGCAGCATTTGTCCCTTCGCTGCAGCGGATTTCTCTTCGCTGCGACACTGCAAACTTCAGAGAGCTGCTTTTTAGGACTAAGCACAGGGCGGTCCATGCAATAATTTTAGTGCAGTGCTTTATTCCACTGTTGTAGCATCCATTTATCCGTTGGACGCGGTTGATAAGCTTCAGAGAGTTGGCAAAAAAGGGGATCCAGGATTTCGCGGTCAGCGGTAGTTTTCCGCTGTCGCATTTTAGTTTCTGCTGCAGCGCTTCATAAATCTACTGGGCGCGAAGTTGAAAAATCAGAGAACTACAAAGTGCAAAACCATTGTAGCGTCCGCTGCAGCGGAAGCCTCTTCGCCCCAGCGCTCAGAAATACTCTAGGAGCGGATTCTCCGTAGGGGCAATTTTATCCAGTATTTTCAGCCATGTATAAATAGATCTTTTCTTCATTTTTTAGGGCATCAGCCGTTTGGAGAACACGTGAAAAGTACTTTTTAGTTATTTTGAGTTATTTTAGCTTAGCTATAACCATAGTTCTTCAATTATTATCTTGTAATTTACAGTTATGAGCTTAAATTCATCTTCTACTTGTGTTTCTTCTTCAATCATGAGTAGCTAGACCCATAAGCTAGGGTTCTGACCCAACCCTAGTGTGGGTAATTAATGGATTTTCAATTTTAGAGTGATTTTGTGTATGGGTGTTTGGTATTTAGCTTAATTTGTGGTTGCAAATAATAATTAAAGCCTTTATGACTAGGGTCACTCTTGAGAAATATGACCCAAGTCTAGGTCATTAGGATAACAAAATATTGGGGTGAGCTCAAGATATTGATAGCCCCAGTAAAAGGGTGGATGCTAGAGATAGCTATACCCGATTTGAGCTAATTCATGCGGTTCATAGAAACACCCAATTGTGCTTGAGAAAGCCAATTTGGGCAAAGTCACCCATATTACCGAGAGGTAGTGGGTGAGTGCATTAGCATGAGGTTATGCCATTAATCCCCATTTCACAATGTCATTCTATATTTTAGTCCCGTTAATTACTTACCTAGGAGGAAGTCACGACCCTGGTACCTTTATCAACTGAGAAAGCCTTCAAAAAGATATTAGTTAGCTAGTTCGTAATTTCAAATAGACTAAATCGTAGTATAATTGCAAACACTCTTGATCCCGACCCGTTCGGGTAACAACTGCATTGACCCCTGCCTTGCTACTCTTTAGTAGTATAGGTGGGCGCCGATCATACATCACATCATTATTTTTTGGCTGATTTTAATGACAGTGTGAACCCGAGAGACTGGAGAGATTGATGACTCAGCGAGGTCGTGGGCCTGATTGTGAGGATATTGATATATGATGGCAGCGGGTTGTATGTCGCAGTAGATGTTATTGATTAATTCCTTGATTGGCTCATTATAGCGCTTGGGGTGAAGGAGCCCCAACGGAGTCTATACACACCCCCAATTAGTGCAGATACCTACTGAGTGCAAGTGTCGAGTGCAAGTACCTATTTTCCGCAGTTTTGAAAGAGTTGAGCATTTTATCTCTAAGTTACTTCTTTTAGCACTGTTATTATGGTATGAATTGTTATTGGCTATCGGTGTTGGACTCTGACCTTTATTCCAGCTCGTCACTACTTTAAACCTAAGGTTAGATTTGTTACTTATTGAGTTAATGTGATTAGTTTGATTCATACTACACTTCTACACCATGCGTACAAATGTTTGATGCTGATGTTAATGCGTACGGTGGGAGCTGGGTCTGAAGATGTACCTACGTCTGTCGGTTGTAACTGCCTCTTGTTCATGGTACCTCTAGACTTATGAAAAATCTATTTATGTATATTCGGACAGATGATGTTTTATTTCATACTCGCTTTGTAAACTCTAAATCTTAGAAGCTTGTGATTTGTATTACCGATCCTTGGGTATTCTTGTATAAAAGCAGTTTTCTTATCATTTCTTTCTTGAAAAATCTCATTAACTTTGATAGTTGTTAATTGGCTTACCTAACAGGTTGGGTTAGGTGTCATCATAACTAGTTGGATTTTAAGTCGTGTCACAAACATACCAACATGTCCTAAAACATCATACGAACAACATCGAATCATCAAATAATAACAAACAACACTAGAACCACAAATGGCACATCGATTCAAGTCTAATATAATAAACTTATGAACTTCCGAATTACAAAACTAATGTCGATTCATGCCAAAATAACTCCGATTGACTTCAAATTTTGCACACAAGTATAAATGACATGATGGACCTAATCCAACTTCAAAAATTCAAAACCGACTCCGATATCAACAAAGTCAACTCCCGGTCAAACTTTTCAACTTTTCAAACCTTGAATTTTCTAACTTTCACCAATTCACGCAGATTCAACCTACGGACCTCCAAATCAATATCTAGACACGCTCCTAAGTATAAAATCACCATACGAAACTATTGCAACAATTAAAACATCATTCTGAAGTCGTCTATACAAAAGTCAAACGACAGTCAACTCTTTCAAGTTAAACCTCCAACTTAGGGACTATGTGTCCCATTTCACTCCGAAACTAATACAAAACCAAAACAAAACACATCGGCAAGTCACATAACCACAATATAACATAGATGAAACAATGAATAGGGTATCGGGGATAAAATACTCAAAATAACCAACCGGGTCGTTATAGGTAGCTAGTTATTTTAAGTGCATAAATTTTTCCATATTTTAGATTCTCCTTTTCTTTTAGTTCTTTCCAAATTCTTTCATGCAAAAGAAATTCCCTACTTCAAAATCTTTAACAGTTCGTGATATTAAGTCCTTCTAAATATTGTTTACATGTAAGTTTCCGAACAAAAAACTCCTTACCACTAAGAAAGTGGCTCAAAGTTGTGCCCTTCGCCCATTAGCTCCTTCTACCGTGGCCAACAACATTCCATGTGTTCTTATATTTGAGTGAGGTAGATGTCACGTGGCATATCACTTATCAAATATATATATATATATATATATATATATATATATATATATATTCCTACTAGAAGATGTGACCTTAGCACTCTTTAAGATCAGAATACCTATTTATTTTTTTCTCAATTTCTTATTTATTTTTCTCTCATATGTCCGTTTACTTTCCTTTTGTATTATTGGCAGTAGAATTCTGGACGGACAAGATGTTTGTACGTTGGACTCTTAATTAAAGTAAAATTACGGTTATTTAATTATATGATGTAAATTGAATGTAATGTATTTGTTGTATAGATTGTAGTCACTAGACACTTATTTGATATTCAATACGTTTTCAGTGTTCCTTAGTAGAAAATTTCCTGAACTTAGTTAATGTTATGTCATAAGAGGTATTGAAAGTGCAAATATCTTGTAGTATTGGAAAATAACCATTAAGTTAGTAAGTTTCCAGTCTTTTGAAGGCCACGCTATTATTTTCAATAAACAAGTTATAGAAAAAAGGTCCCGTAATATTAGGAAACTGTAATTTTTGACGGCTATGGTATTATTTGCGCAAAACGTCATAATTTCTTATGGCTTTGCAGTTGGACATATCCTTTTATGCGGTCATTAGTTTATTTTGAAGCAGAGATCGTTCAAAAAAATTTTAAAATAATAATCCAGGTGTTCAAATTTTTTTACGGTTCATCATTTTTCTGTCAATAATAGAGGCACATAAAGGCTTCACTTTGAAGTCTTTGGTATGGATACCACATGCAGGTCTATATAAAGGCTTCGTAGAACACTTAATACGTAGTTCAAATGAAAAAAGCAAAAAATAGTACGTAGTTCAAAAGAAGTTATGTAATGTCACGACCCGATTTAGGGGTCGTAATGACGCATGTCGTGGAACCAGGCAAACCTTCCCTTTGTTTTTAAGCCAAATTCAATTTTCAGTAAAAATATAATTTTAACGAAATTATTGATAATACTAAGAGTCTGAAGAAAAAGAAAAAAAATATATTTGAAACAGAAATTACAATTTCCAACTCCGGATCCGTTGTCACTCAGTCATGAGCTACTATAAAATAAAGCAAAGAAAAGGAGAAATGGACAACATTGTCTTAAAATAAAGAACAACAGGTAGAATAAGAAAGAAAAGGCGAGGTCGCGATCGCCAGCTGCTCTCTCGACAACTCCAATGAAAACTCTGACAGCTGCTCAATATCCACTATCGGGTCCCGGTGTACCGGGGCTGCACACAAGGTGAAGGGGGTAACGTGAGTACACCAACTCAGAAGTAACGAACCCAAATTATGGGCTGAGATGTAGTGCCAGACTAAACCTCAATAATTAAATCATCAGCGTACAAAATTTAGGCATGTTCACAATATATCAGAAAATAACAACAGAATATACTAGTTATACCTCCATATGTTCTACATGCCAACATGTCACAGTGTGAAAATGCACATAGTGCTCACAACTCTCCCACAGAAGTCCACTTAGTAGTATATATGGCTCTCGGGCCCAGGGGGTTCCATCCCGGAATATGCATAAACACCGGTGACCGTAGTCACTTCGTACTGAGAAAAAAGGCATGTCCATCCCCCACAGAGAAGATCCATCTCTGTAATACAACACTCGAACAATATCCATATCCAGGGAAGATCCATCCCTCATATAACATCCGCTTCGGACAAGATCCATGCCTAGGGAAGATCCATCCCTCACATAACATCAGCTTCGGACAAGATCCATGCCTAGGGAAGATCCATCCCTCATCATCAATGTGTTCACTGGGGGTGTAAAGACTCTGGAAGAGCCCTAGTGGCCCAAGCGCCATATCAAGCCAACAAAGGCATGATTTAATATCACTGTGGTGTGCAGTACGATCTCATAACTGTATCGGCCTCACTCAGTCATTACTCTTCAGTCTCACTCACATGGATCACAGATGCCTCCATCAGCTCGATACAACCATAAGTATGCATATAATTAACAATACCGAGACTGAGATATGAAGTGGTATGCTATAACAGGACTGAGTATATGGAATCAAATAATCACAAAATGAGACAGTAATATACGACCACTCAGGTCTCAGCATTTTCGGCGTGAAGCCTAGCATTTATACCTAACATGATTTCTACCAGGTTCACAATTACCACATTAACATAATCACATATATCATCAGGGAATAATCACTAAGGGGTGCCATGGGATAATCCAGGCCACAATACTCGGTGCACGCCTGCACGCCTGCACGCCCGTCACTTGGCATGTGCGTCACCTCAACAATAGTCATAAGTCATTTAGCTAGGGGTTTCGAACCCTCGGAACCAAGTTTGGAAATGTTACTTACCTCAAAACCGGCTAAAATACTATTTCGCAGTGCCTTTGCCTCTAAATCATGCCTCTAGTGCTCCAAATCTATCAAGTTCAGATTTTTATCATCAAATTATGCTTAAAGAATGAATTTCAATTGAAAAGTACAAAATTTAGCTCAAACCCCGAAATTAGTCAAAACCCGAACCCCGGGACCACGTCTCAAAACTCGATAAAATTTACACCACAAGAAACTTCCTACTCCCACGAGTCTATACATACCAAGAACACTGAAATCGGAGTCCATATGACCCCTCAAATTCCCATTTTAAAGCCTCTTAATCCCAAGCCCTAATAACCCAATTTGCACAGATTTTTCCCCAATTTTTCCACCATAAATCCGACCTTTAATCACATAAAAACGAGTTTAGAGTCTGAAAACCTTACCTCAATGAAGAACTATCGAATCTCTTCTTCAAAAACCCTTCAAAAGCTTCAAACCCGGATGAAATATTAAGAAAGATGGCTTAAATTCGTGAAGGCACGCTTTTATACCTTCTGCCTAGTGGTTCCGCACCTGCGACCACTTACTCGCACCTGTGGAACAGCACCTGCGGATCCCAGGTGCGCACCTACGGAAAACCTCAAGGACCTCAACTTCTGCACTAGCGATCGAACTCTCGCACCTGCGGCCTCTCTGGTGCGGCAATTACCTCGCACCTATGGACTCTTCTCACTCAGCTAAACTTCCGCACCTGCGGTGCCATGTCCGCTTCTATGGAACCGCGCCTGCGGCTCCCCTTTCGCAGGTGCAAAAACACTAGTAACAACAACATCAGCAATACAAATACCATTCCAAACTCCCCGTTAACCACCCGAAACCATCCCGGGCCCCTCGGGGCTCAAACAAAACATACCAACGCATCATATATGATCATTAAAAATTAGTCGAGCCTTCGAAACATCAAACACAACATCAAAACCCGAAAAACACATCGAATTCAAGCCTATGAACTTTGAATTTTCTAAATTCCACCAACGATGTCGAAACTACCCAAAATAACTCCGATTGACCTGAAATTTTGCAGGCATATCCAAAATGACATTACTAACCTGTTCCAACTGTCGGAATTCTATTCCGACCCCGATAGCCTATTTTTCACTGCCGACCGGCAATCACCAAAAATTAGCTTTCGCCAATTCAAGCCTAATTCTACACCAGACATCACAAAAATATTCCAAATATACTTCTAAGTCCCAAATCACCTAACGGAGCTATCCGAGCCATCAAATCCGCATTCTGAGGTCGTTTACCAATACGTCAACCCTCAGTTGACTTTTTCATCTTAAGGCTTTTTTTTTTAAAGACTAAGTGACTAAATCATCTCTGCAACCATTCTGATTCCAAGCCTACCAACTCTAACATATCAATAACAGTACATCCAACTTATGACAGGGCAATAACAGTTATTATAATGCAAGTTCTACGTAACGACCGACCGGGTTGGTACATTCTCCCCCACTTAAGCATACGTTCATCCTCGAACGTGCCTAGAGTTGTTCCAACACCACCAAACATTGTTGTGTAACCTTCCATGCACATATTCGGAGGTTATCCCATGTCACCCTACCCCATCTACGTCTGATAACACAACATAACTGAAATTTCATTATCAATCCTGACCCATAAACCTTAAAACCAAGTTTCCACTTCTGAAATAATTTACAAGTTCAAATTTCTACGACTATAAGCTGAAATAGTCTGAACACGTTGTATCAAACCATATCCGTAACCCAAGATGAAATCACATAACATACTGCGTGGCTCAACAACTCATAGCGATAACTCCTAACCACAATAGTTGTTCAAACAACTCAATACCGGTACATACCCTCTTATCAAACCATGCCTCATGCTAACACTTCCATATACTGCCGACGATGAAAGAAACACGTATAAACCAGCAACCATTCGCCCGATCACTATCTATACCATCCAGAGCCATAACTTGTGCAACTTTTGCACTCAATAAACACATACCAAGAGCTCAATTCATTAAATAAAGAAGACTCACACGAGAGCGCTATCCTTCCACTAACACTTACCATTATCACATCGTGCTAAAAGCCTGATACACATCGTGAAACCTTATCACATAAATCCTACACCAAGGATCATACCTCTACCTAATTGAGCTGCAAAGCGTGATCCCATCCAATCGCTGGACCACATGACACACTCCAATCCACCTTGCTCAAAATCAATAACCATGCAAAATTCGACATCAATTACTCAAAGTGCACTGCCATAACCACAGAGGAAATTGGACGATACTATGCCACCCGAACCAGAAAGAACATAACCAACACGTCTCAATCCTGCAACAGCTACTTACTTGCCCTACTCAAATCTCGCTTAGAGCCCCGATAGAACTACACCCTATACACATATATAACCAACGATCACAACTCCTCGAAACCCCGAAAGGCAACTCATAGACCACTCTGAAACACGAATAGGCTCAGTGACAATCAAATGGTACATCCCCCAACAATATCAATTTAGGGTCAACACTTCCGACTCGGTGCAAGACACACACCCATACTGACCTACCAATAACTCTAAGTCAACTCTGGTCACCCGCAACAGGTAGATAACTCTCCGAACGTTCATAATGACTGAATCATGACATATACTAACACCTGACTAGCTTTGCTCGCATCCTCGTAGTTCACAACTACAAAAATAATCAGTTCATGAAAACTCCCAGTCTCAAACCCATGAGGCGCACCAATTACAATATCTGATCCCAATTCCACCACTCAATTATATAACACGCCCCTAATACTTTATCATTCCATGAGGGATACCCCCATAATTCCTCTGTGTCACCAAGAAACCTTGAATATCAGCAGTCGATCCAACAAAAGAGCGTCGTACCACCAATGAAGCGCCCTTATTCAAACACATTATCCTTTATGAATGTATACTCTCATCCAGCCACCTAATATTGGTATCTTTTACCTAATAATCTTAAGCTTCCAGTTCTGACCTTTCTTCCAGAACTGAACTGTGACCTTACATATGCCACTCTCCACTATACACAAAATACCGCATGCCACCAAATCCCAAGATAATTTCTAAGAAACACCCGTAACAACTTATTACCTCATAAAACCCAAAGAACTAACCATATCCCTTATCATGCCGATCTGACCTACTACCAAGTTGTCCTATTTATCCAAGTTCCTTCTGACTTACCTTAGAATTGATACTTCTCCTTGCCATAATACCGAAATTCTCAATCCAGACTCACCACACGAAACCCAAGCATAAAAATATACCGTCTAAGGCTCATAAGACGCTGAATACTCCTTCAATTATACCCAAATGCACCACATTAGAAATACTTACCCTGAAGAGACTTTCAGCGAATTTAAAGTCATTACCGTCACTTTCCTGATACTGATGGATAGAATCCATGATAATGCAAATACACCACAAGGCTTGACACCTTCCCGTAAATCTCAGTTCTAGCCCTTCTCACACCTTGAAGATCCTTGATCGCTACATATAACCTTGAATCCGTCTGAACCATTCTCGAACTTCATTTACTCTACGCAATTTCAATTACACTAACCAAGTCAACATAACGACCTGACCCCGCTTGCAATCCACATACTAGGACAGTAATCCACACCTTTGAAGCAACAATCAAACTCATACATTGCACACACTACACTTTCAATTACAACTCAATCATTCAATAATTTCCATTACTCGAGTCATTCTCAACTCCACCTCTACAGGTCATAACTGATCCACCAGTATACCCCACACTGAAACCAATACAACACATCATCGGGCAACCAACTAATCATTGGCAGAATCCCTCACTTGGCTCAAAGCCATAGATCAAAACAAATAGTAACTCACGATGCCCATACGATATCACTGCCACAATACCGCAGTGGGGTTCAACTAAATCCTTCATAAGCTCATATATAACTCAAACCATTAAACATCCCAAATCATCTCCAACCTCGCATTCACCATTGCAATAGTTGTGCCAACTCCCACAAGTGATCTAAACTCAATTGCAACATATATCAATTATTGGTAAAAGAGAACTTGATACAAAACAACATAAGAGGTCTTCCCATACACTCACGACTCGAGGCCATATGCCAACTCCAGATAGAAGTCAAACACTCAATGTCCTCGCTACATACCCGGCCACTCCCTTTTTGTGACAATCAAGCAATATAAACACCTCTCACTATCAAATCACACTCACCACATGGTCATCTCGTCACCAAATCTCGTCAATAAGGACACCAACGTACATATAAGTCCCCAATACATATGCTAACACAAATGAAATCTCGGCACTCAAGCCACAGACAAAAATCCAGCCTCAAGTACTCCAGACTGGCCCCAAGCATGCTAAAATCACATCCTATTCATGGAAGTCACAAGCCATTGGTGCACGACTGATATCGAGCGCTCACGTGCGCGTTTGAATACATGAAAGGAGTTCAAAGAATTACGCTTCAGGTTGAATCAATGGATTCGCACGACAAGAGTTCCAGAAGGTGATTTTTCCTAAAGGTTCTGCAGCCTCTCGAAGATAAGTACAGACGTCTCCGTACTGATCCGCAAGACTTTACTAAACCTGCTCATGACTGGTGAGACCTATTTAACCTAGCGCTCTAATACCATCTTGTCACGACCCGATTTCGGGGTCGTGATGACGCCTGTCGTGGAACCAGGAAAGCCTCCCCTTTTTTTCTAAGCTAAATTCAATTTCCAGTAAACATACAATTTTAACGAAATTATTGACAATACTAAGAGTCTGAAGAAAAAGAAAAAAACAATATTTGAAACAGAAATTACAATTTTCAACCCCGGATCCGGTGTCACTCAGTCATGAGCTACTATAACATAAAGCAAAGAAAAAGAGAAATGGACAATATTGTCTCAAAATAAAGAACAACAGGTAGAATAAGAAAGAGAAGTCAAGGTCGCGATCGCCAGTTGCTACCTCGACAAATAAAATGAAAACTCTGACAGCTGCTCAATATCCACTACCCGGTTCCGGTGTACCTGGGTCTAGACACTAGGTGCATGGGGTAACGTGAGTACACCAACTCAGAAGTAACGAACCGAAACTATGGGCTGAGAGGTAGTGACGGACTAAACCTCAATAATTAAATCATCAGCGTACAAAATTTAAGCATGTTCATAGTTTATCATAAAATAACAATAGAATATACTAGATATATCTCCATAAGTTCTACATGCCAACATGTCACAACGTGAAAATGCACATAGTGCTCACAACTCTCCCACAGAAGTCCACTCTGTACTATATATGGCTCCCAGGCCCAGGGAAGTTCCATCCCGGAATATGCATAAACACCGGTGACTGTAGTCACTCCGTACTAAGGAAAAAGGCCAGTCCAGCCCCCAGGGAGAAGATCCATCTCCGGAATACAACACTCGGACAATATCCATATCCAGGGAAGATCCATCCCTCACATAACATCCGCTTTGGATAAGATCCATCCCTCACATAACATCAGCTTCAGAAGAGATCCATGCCCAGGGAAGATCCATCCCTCATCATCAATGCGCTCACAGAGGTGTAAAGACTCCGGAGGGGCCCTAGTGGCCCAAGCGCCATATCCAGCCAACGAAGGTATGATTTAATATCGTTGTGCTATGCAGTACGATGTCATAACTATCTCAATAACAGGCTCTCGGCCTCACTCAGTCATTACTCTTCAGTCTCACTCACATGGATTGCAGATGCCTCCATCAGCCCGACACAATCATAAGTATGCATATAATTAACAATACTGAGACTGAGATATGAAGTGGTATGCTATAACAGGACTGAGTATATGGAATCAAATAATCACAAAATGAGACAGTAATATACGACCACTCGGGTCTCAGCATTTTCTGCGTGAATCCTAGCATTTATACCTAACATTATTTCTAACAGGTTCACAATTACCACATTAACAGAAGCACATATATCATCAGGGAATAATTAGTAAGTGGTTCCATGGGATAAACCAGGCCACAATACTCGGTGCACGCCTGCACGCGCGTCACCTGGCATGTGCATCACCTCAACAATAGTCATAAATCATTTAGCTCGGTGTTTCGAACCTTCAGAACTAAGTTTGGAACGTTACTTACCTCAACATCGGCTAAAATACTATTCTGCAGTGCCTTTGCCTCTAAATCCTGCCTCTGAGTGATCCAAATCTACCAAGTTCAGATTTTTATCATCAAATTATGCTTAAGGAATGAATTCCAATTGAAAAGTTCCAAATTTAGTCAAAACCCGAAATTAGTCAAAACCCGACCCCTGGGCCCATGTCTCGGAACTCGATAAAATTTACACCACAAGAAACCTCTTCCTCCCACGAGTCTATACATACCAAGAACACTGAAATCGGAGTCCAAATGACCCCTCAAATTCCCATTTTAAAGCCTCTTAATCCCAAGCCCTAATAACCCAATTTGCACTGATTTTTCCCTAATTTTCCACCATAAATCCGACCTTTAATCACATAAAAATGAGTTTAGAGTCCAAAAACCTTACCTCAACGAAGAACTATCGAATCCCCTCTTAAAAAACCCTTCAAAAGCTTCAAACCCGGATGAAATATTTAGAAAGATGGCTAAAATTCGCGAAGGCACGCTTTTATACCTTCTGCCCAGTGGTTCCACACCTGCGACCACTTGCTCGCACCTGCGGATCCCAGGTGTGCACCTACGGAAAACCCCAAGGACCTCAACTTCCGCACCAGCGATCGACCTCTCGCACCTGCGGCCTCGCAGGTGCGGCAATTACCTCGCACCTGCGGACTCTTCTCACTCAGCCAAACTTCGGAACCTGCGGTGCCATGTCCACTCCTGTGGAACCGCACCTGCGGCTCCCCTTCCGCAGGTGCGAAAACACCAGTAACAACAACATCAACAATACCAACACCATTCCAAACTCCCGTTAACCATCCGAAATAATCTCGAGCCCCTCGGGACCGCAACCAAACATACCAATGCATCATATATGATCATTCAAACTTTGTCGAGCCTTCGAAACATCAAACACAACATCAAACCCCCCAAAACACATCAAATTCGAGCCTATAAACTTTGAATTTTCTAAATTCCACCAACGATGTTGAAACTACCCAAAAAAACTCCGATTGACCTGAAATTTTGCACACATATCCAAAATGACATTACGAACCTGTTCCAACTGTCAGAATTCCATTCTGACCCCGATAGCCTATTTTCCACTGCCGACCGGTAATCGCCAAAAACTAGCTTTCGCCAATTCAAGCCTAATTCTACACCGGACATCACAAAAATATTTCAAACACACTCCTAAGTCACAAATCACCTAACGGAGCTATCCGGGCCATCAAATCTGCATTCTGACGTCGTTTACCAAGAAGTCAACCCTCAGTTGACTTTTTCCTATTTTAAGGCTATTTTTTTTTTAGACTAAGTGACTAAATCATCACTGCAACCATTCCGATTCCAAGCCTACCAAGTTTAATACATCAATAACAGTACAACTAACCTATGACAGGGCAATAATAGTAATTATAATGCAAGTTCTACGTAACGACCGACCGAGTCGTTACAAAAGACTCTTTTTCCGTCTACTGCAATTGTAAAATTAAGATTAGAAAAAAAAATGTAACGGAAGAAATAGAAAGCTCGAAAAGGAATACAGTAAATAACTGACCAAATATTTTTCTTAAAATTGAAAGTGAATCATCAGGTTTTATTAATAACTACTAACTATTTATTTGTAGTTACAATAATAAAGAAGGAAACAAAGTTAAAAAGAAAACCCTGGAGTTCCATTTCCTCCCCTATATAAACTCATGCTTTACCACTCTTTCATATATCACATCTCAAGTTGTAGCCATCACACTCATGTAGAGCGCTCAAGACAATAACAATGATGATGAAGATGTTGGAATCCATTTCCAATTCATTAAAATTGAATCAATGAGTCGCCATGTTAAAGTATTTGATTTATCGTCTCTTCTTAATTAACCAAATATGTTATTTGATAATATTGTGCTCTCTTTTTTTTCTTTGATTTCTAACCCTCAACCTCATAAATTTGCTTCCAGATATCATCACATGTAAAAGAAAGGAGAAAAATGAGTGAAAATAATTAAAATTGATACACACTCTCCATCTCTTACTTAAATAGTAGCAGAAAAAGTATCATGCTATGAATAGAAAATTTGGCTTATCTATCATCACCGGTTTTAGGTGAATTCTATGTTTTAGTTGTTTTTTTCTTTCAATTTAGTGTTTGCAATCTCTGGCAAAAATTTCGTGCGAGCAGCCAACTATATGCTTGGAATCTGATTTCCCTTGGAAAGTGTGCAGGTAAAGTAATAACATCTAGAATTTACTTTAATTTTGATAAACTAATGATGATATTGAAGGTAGAAAATTTGATTTCTTTTATCTTTTGCATAGAGATTATGCACTTTCAATTGTAGTACTGATATTTTTTTTCAAGAAGATGCTGCAGAACAACAACAGTAGCAAAAAGAGGAAGTTGCAGTAGAGTAGCAATAGGAGTAGTGGTAATAATACTACGATTAGCAGTAGAACTCTATATATATTGTCACAGGAAATGTCACCAAAATGTCACGACCCACGAATTACTAAAGAATGCTACAAATAATGGCTGAAAGAAATTATGCGACTGTTCTGAATAATATAAAACAGTGTATGTAGAAATAGGAGAAGATTCTCGGAATCTACAAACCCCGGCAGATGTACCTCGTGTCTCCAAATGAATCGGGTGGTCGTCCTGGAATCCTCTACTGCTGACTAGTACCTGGATCTGTGCAAAAGAGCACAAAGTGTAGTATCAGTACAATCGATCCCATGTTCTGAGTAAGTGCCGAGCCTAACCTCGACGAATTAGTGACGAGGCTAAGGCGGAGCTTTTAACAATAAACGTGTGATATTAATATATATACGATAACACAATAAAATCATTCTACACGAACAAGAAAATATATATGAGACAATAATTATAAAACAGGAAGGAATCTATACACATCAATTCAAAAACTGCAACAATAAAAAAATAACACAACCGCCTCTTTCAGGCCTCGACTATAACCAATCCTCAAAA
The DNA here is from genome assembly GCA_005239525.1 of Nicotiana knightiana. Lineage (NCBI taxonomy): Eukaryota > Viridiplantae > Streptophyta > Magnoliopsida > Solanales > Solanaceae > Nicotiana > Nicotiana knightiana. The sequence continues at coordinate 39,865 of ML424601.1, forward strand.
AATTTCAAGTTTCAAAATTTTATCTTTGAATAAAACTAGTGCCAAAATATGGAAATAGTAATATAAAATAGAAAGTTTCAAACCTTTGTTTTTCAAAAATAAAACAAAACAGTAAAAATAAACATTTAGCTTTTCAAATCTTTATTTTCTTTGAAAATCAGCAAAAAATAAATGTCCTCCCTTATCGCTCCTTGTTGTGGCATGCAACCCGCTCCCACCTGTCCTCCCCAATTCATTCATAAAGAATTTTACAGTTTACGCCAAGCCTTTCACAATACTGTTATTTCCACAATTTAAAACAAAAAATCTCATAGCTCGTAAGCTTTAACCAATATCATTTCACAATAAAATCAACCAGAATATTCGTAAACACCGTAACGCTGTCAATCCAGCTTAATCTTTATATACTATGATAAACTCAAGAGAACAACCAACATTTTTAACACACTTACAACAAAAATTGGAAATAACTCAATTAAACCCAATAACCACGTGAACCTCAACAATTACGAAACAGCTAGACTGCATTTCTCACAACTTCCTCAATATTATCAAAACAAAACCAATATGAACGTAAATATATATATATATATATATATATAAAATTTGTAAAAATAATGCCAAACCTCTCAACCGTTATACATATCCCAAGGAAACCAGCTCAAACAACCAAAACTCTTTCCAAATAATCACAACAATATCTAACAACAGATCAACAGGGAGAAATAGTCATAGAAGCAATAATGAACATATAACAATTAAGCCAATAATCAATTAAATTGGGAACTGGAAGGGGATCATGTTTAACAAAAATGTGGGTGGTGTATAGATACTCGTCACCACACCTATACACCACGCACATGCATTTCACATAGCAAACAAGTGGGGAGTCCTATTCCCTCAAGCCAAAGTTAGACCAAACACTTACCTCAATTCCGCAGGCCACTCACTACTCAATTATTGCTTTTCCTTTTGAATTCACCTCTAAATTGCTTGAATCTAATCAAAATTAACTTAATATCATTAACTAATGCTAAAGGAACTAACTTTATTGAAAAATATAATTTTTCCTATGTTTTCTCTTTGTCTAAACTCGGGGTTCGGACAAAATTATGTTTACCCATTCACCAAATTATATAATCAAAATTAACTTAATATAATTAACTAATGTTTACTATTAGTTTTGAAATTTGACCTTAATTTGATATAAAAATTTAATTTTTACATAATTCCCTAATTCTATCCAAATCCTAGATTTTTATCATAAAAATTCTTTATTTTTGCTTTAAAAGTGATGCAAAATAGTAAGGAATTGAAAGAACACGGTTTAAATTGATTATCTAGGAATTGGGGATGAAGATTGTTGAAGAAAACTCGTTTTTAGGGCTGGAACCTCGAAAAATTGGAGAAGAAAGGGTTCTGCCCGTTTTTAACAGGTATTTATATTAACTGGGCTGGGCAACTGTGCGATCACGGGTAATGAGGTGCGATCGCACAGGGTAAGGGGAATTTGGGCAGTTCTTTCACATGGGAGGGGTGCGATCGCACAGGGTATTGGCCTCCCATCCCCACGCCTGACTTAAAGCTATGCGATGCATATCATATAGTTCGTTCGCACATCTTGCCCCGACAGTGCTTCGCGATCGCACACATGGAGCTGCATTCGCACACCACAAAACTTTTGACCCCCGAAGGCTACACTAAGAGATAGAAATAATACCTATGCGATCGCATAGCACATAAACCTGGACACCAGAAGAATGAAAACTAGCAGTTATTTTCAAGTGTAAAACACCCCGTGGCCTATCCGAAACTCACCCGAGGCCCTCGGGGCTCTAAACAAATCATGCACGGAAGTCTAAAAATATCATACGGACTTGCTCATGCGATATAATCATGAAAATAACATGTAAATCTATGAATTAAACCTCAAAACTAATCATTTTCAACAAAAAACTCTTAAAGTTCATAATTTCTTAACCGGATGTCCGAATCACGTCAAACGAACTCTGTTTTTCACCAAATTTCACAGTTAACCTTTAAATCTCATAACAAAGCTGTACCGAGGTATGGAACCAAAATACGGACCCGATAACACTATTTTTTAGTATTATTTATTTTCTTTAATTCATAAATATTTCAGCAAAACAATTTTTTCCAAAAATTGATTTCTAAGGCTTGGGACCTTGAAATTCATTTCCAGGCACACGCCCGAGTCCCATATTTTACTGCGGACCTTTCGGGATCGTCAGAACATAGATCCGGGTTTGTTTAATCAAAATGTTGACCAAAGTCAATTTTTATCAAATTTAAATTCTAAAAATCACTATTTCTCATATTTTCACATAACAGCTTTCCGATTTCATGCCCGGACTACGCACACAAATCAAGGTATTTGATTTTAGTCTCTTTATGACTATTAAGTATGGAACAGAGTGTAATTTAATAAAATGACCCCTTGGGTTATCACAATCTCTACCTCTAAAACACACGTTCGTCCTCGAATGGATGTAGAAAATTACCTGAAGTGGCGAACAAGTGTGGGTATCTACTCTGCATGTCTGACTCAGACTCCCAAGTAGCTGCCTCAACGGGCTGGCCTCTCCACTGCACTCGAACTGAAGGAAAACTTTTAGATCTCAATTGGCGAACATGCCGGTCTAATATAGCTATCGGCTCCTCCTTATTAGTCAAGTCTTTGTCCAACTGGGCAGAGCTGAAATCTAACATGTAGGACGGGTCACCATGATATTTCCGGAGCATAGACACATGGAATACCGGATGAACTGAGGATAACCCTGGAGGCAAAGCAAGTCTGTAAGCTACCTCCCCCACGTTATCAAGAATTTCAAACGGCTCGATATACCTAAGGCTCAACTTACCCTTCTTCCCAAATCTCATAACACCCTTCATGGGCGACACACGAAGCAATACTCGCTCTCCAATCATGTATGCCACATCACAGACCTTTCGATCGGCATAACTCTTTTGCCTAGACTGAGCTGCACGAAGTCTCTCCGGATTAATATTGACCTTATCTAAGGTCTCCTAAACTAAGTCTGTAATCAATAACCGAGCCTCTCCCAGATCAAACCATCCAACAAGAGATCTACACCGTCTACTATATAATGCCTCATAAGGAGCCATCTAAATGCTCGACTGATAACTATTATTATAAGAAAACTCCGCTAACGGCAAGAACTGATCCCACGAACCTCCAAAGTCAATAACACAAGAGAGAAGCATATCCTCCAATATCTGAATGGTACGTTCGGATTGCCCGTCAATCTGAGGGTGAAATGTTTGTACTCAACTCTACTCGGGTACCCAACTCACGTTGAACTGCTCTCCGAAAGTGTGAAGTAAACTGCGTACCCCGATCAGAAATGATAGACACGGGCACACCATGAAGGCGAACTATCTCCCGAATATATAACTCAGCCAACCGCTCTGAAGTATAAGTAATTTCCACAGGAATGAAATGTGCTGATTTAGTTTAGGAGANACGTTGAACTGCTCTCCGAAAGTGTGAAGTAAACTGCGTACCCCGATCAGAAATGATAGACACGGGCACACCATGAAGGCGAACTATCTCCCGAATATATAACTCAGCCAACCGCTCTGAAGTATAAGTAATTTCCACAGGAATGAAATGTGCTGATTTAGTCAGCCTATACACAATAACCCAAACCGCATCAAATTTCCTCTGAGTCCGCGGGAGCCCAACAACGAAGTCCATAGTGATACGCTCCCACTTCCACTCAGAATCTCTTTCTGCTGAAGCAAACCACCGGGTCTCTGATGCTCATACTTTACCTGCTAACAATTTAAGAAACGATCTACATAAGTCACAATGTCTTTTTTCATCCTCCTCCACCAATAATGTTGTTTCAAATATTGGTACATTTTTGCTGCACCTAGGTGAATATAATACTTGGAGCTGTGAGCCTCCTCAAGGATCAATTCACGGAGGCCATCAACATTAGGCACACATAACCAACCCTTCATCCTCAAAACACCATCATCTTCAACTCTAACCTGCTTGGCACCTGCGTCCCGAACTGTGTCCCTAAGGACCATCAAATGCGGGTCATCATCCTGCCGCTTTCGGATACGCTAAATTAGAGAAGATCGAGCGACGGTACAAGCTAGAACACTGTTGGGCGAAATATCCAACCTCATGAACTGATTAGCCAACGTCTGAATGTCTAAAGCCAACAGTCTCTCACCAACTAGAATATACGCAAGGCTACCCATACTCACCTCCTTTTTACTCAATGCATCGACCACCACATTGGCCTTCCCTGGGTGATACAATATGGTGACATCATAATCTTTTAGTAACTCTAACCATCTCCGCTGCCTCAAATTTAGATCTTTCTGCTTGAATAAATATTGAAGACTGCGATGGTCAGTGAAAACCTCACACGACACGCCATAAAGATAGTGCCTCTAAATTTTCAATGCATGAACAATGGCTGCCAACTCTAAGTCATAAACGGGATAATTCTTCTCATGAACCTTCAACTGTCGAGCATATGCAATCAACTTGATATCATTCATTAATACTGTACCTAATCCAATATGAGATGCACCACAATACACCATGCACAATCCTGAACCTGTGGGCATCACGAACACTGGCGCCGTAGTCAAATCCATCTTGAGCTTCTGAAAGTTTCACCCACACTCGTCTGACCATTTGAATGGAACACCCTTTCGACTCAATATGATCTTAGTAGTTGTTCTTAATCAATTACATAATTATCAAATAGCTTCACGTTAACAATAGTGTCCTTTCAAACCTTCAAAATACTGATAACTAGATACGATGTTTGAAGACCTCGTAATTATACACCCGACTTAACGTGTCTTGTTTAACACCACACGGGAATGCACATACCTCGTAGGTCAAAGCTCAATAATTATAACACGGATTTGGCAAATTATGCATAGTTAATTAGTTAACTTATTTATTTACTTATTATGATTATCATCATTATTTTATACATACATTGTTGTGTAAGCTTAACAGGCATGACTCCCTACCAGTACAATAGTAAAAGTTTAATTCACAAAAGAGAATCTAAACAAAAGACTTTCCATCACAAGGACCTCGTCTTTACATAAATTCCACCGCGGCTCGTAGCCCGATCTAAACATCTCAAGTCATATTAAAATACGAGGATCTCGTCCTCAATGCTGAATCACAAGCAACACGCGCATCGTGCCAATCGAAACATTCAATTTCCTTCCTTTAAATATTTTCCGTTAAACAAAGTTACAACACGTAATGATAGACATAGCTATCTCCATAGAGTTCCTCAATACAAGTATTCACATAAGTAGATTTTGGAGTTAAGAAGTTCACCCGAGAGTGGAGCATATTAGAAGAATTTTATTAGATACGCATAACCGTATTAAGTTCAGGAAATCATCACTTTATAATAATTAGATATTGTTCTTGTAATGACACCATTTAATGTAACGACCTCATCCATACCATAGAAAATATATCAACGGGCTGGGTCTCCACCTCTAGGAATCTAACCTCCACTTTCGACATTCCGACTCCTTTTTCCCTAGCTAGTCATGTAGTTGAGTTGTAACTGCAATGGGGCACGTAGCCTGAGTGTTCTGATGAAATAAGACTCTCCCAAGTGTACGACAATTTCTATCACTAGCCGAAATGAAGTATCAACCGGCCCTAAGTCGTACAAAAATTTTAAAATCATATTTGAGTCCTTTAATGAGTCTGTAGACTTACTCTCTGGCTATATGAACCAAAGTATGAGTATGACAGACTAACTTATCAAACTTGATGGCATGTTCTAACATTGTCATGGTGACCTGGAACAATCGTTCAAACCCTAAGCGCCACGCAAAATGGAAAGTTTGAGAAACAAAATCTTCCAAAAGCATTATGAGAATTGAGTCAAATAGTTGGTGTTGCGATGACTAGTCGTCCTCTTCGTAGGCTTTCTTCGACCACCGTCGATCAGTTTCTCCTTTACCATGTTGACTCAACACCGCTGAGCTACCCCACTTATTCATGTTCCCTTCGTTATTCCTTGGGGTAACTCTTACCTTTTTGATGCACAATGACCCCAAAGGTAGAGCTCTATAAAGATAAACCTTGGCACGAACCACATAGTCTAGAAGTTTGTCAACCAGTGCACTCCCTCTGGAGCGCCCCAAAATATGCAACCGTGAATTCCATACTGAGTAAACCTTCTGTAGATTTAAATTTTGTCATATAACTCCTTTGGTACTGAAGTATAGGGTTATTAAGGTTGCAGACATATCGCAAGTCCCAACTTTATCTCTTGCAAAATCTCAGGCCTTATATATTCCAGGCCAAAACCAATATAACACATGACCCCGCAATCTACTCCTTGACAATGGACTTCCCTACTTGGTACGATGCCATAGGTCACAATGTCTGATAATTTACAATGATAATGTCACGACCCCAAATTCAGGCCAGTCGTGATGGCGCCTATCATGGAACTAGGCCAGCCAAAAACCAACTCGAATCATAATAAGCTTCCTTTTTATATTTTTACTATACTGATTACCCATAAAAGTTCCTTTAAACATTTATAAATATAGTCAAACTTATACTGAATAATAAATACAACCCCCGAGAACCCGGAGTCAGTGGTCATGAGCATCTACATAAATATACAACTCAACGAAAATAAATCTATAATAGTAAATAGGAGAGGGAGCAGGACTGCGGACGCATGCGGCTACCTCGCAAACCTCCGAGAATCTCTGGAACAGATAGACAACTCACCATGCCCTAACACCTGAATCTACATACAAAGTGCAGGGAGTAATGTGAGTACGCCAACTCAGTAGTAATGAAAATAAATCAGGTCTGAGCAGCAAGAAACACATAAAATCAATGTCATCAAAACACAAGAGGCACATCCTTTCTTTCCAACAGTATAACATAGATATGTGAAATCATCATGCCTTAAAATCATCATCAGAAAAATCCTTTAAAGAATGCATATGTTTAACAACTTTAAACCGAAAGATTTAGTATGCAAATGAAAGTAGTAAAATCATAAGCAGCCCATCGGGTAAAAAGATGTATCAAATCAGCCCCTCGGGCTTGCCTCACAGTCACTCAGCACCTCACAATCACTCATGCCTCCCAATCACTCGTCACTCGGCCTCCCAATCACTCGCCACTCGGCACTCGGTGCGCTCACTGGGGGTGTGTACAGACTCCGGAGGGGCTCCTTCAGCCCAAACGCTAATATCACTCAGCACCTCACCATTACTCTTGGCCCTCGGCCACAATCAGCACCTCATCACTCTTGCCCCTCGGCCACACTCAGCAGAACCACTCGAAAGGCCCCTAGGGCGAATTAGTAAAACAGGGTACTCGACCCAAAATATCAGTTTCAGTCTCAAAGTGGTGTAAAGCATGCTGAGTTTCGAAAAATAGTCTTCACAATGATGCTGAGTGAAATCATCAACAAATAATGGGGAAAACAGTAGTAAAAAGCCCCCAAGGGGTCTAAACAGATCGTCACGAGGCCTTAAACACGGTGTATAGCCCAAATATTCCAACAATATTTAGAATATGATTTAACATAAGGTTTTGAGTAAATATGCAACTCATTAGTTGCCGCGGAGAGGACCTAGTCCAATCCAAAAATCAGTACGCACCACATACTCGTTATCCGACATGTGAGCCTTTCTAAAATAAGTGAGAAAATATGCAGCCCGGGGATCCATACCCTCAAGACAAGATTTATAACCATTACATACCTCTACCGAGCCACAACACTAGTCCGCAAGGCTCTTGCCCCTCAAATTGGCTCCCGATTGCTCCGAATCTAGCCAAAACCAGATTAACATCATTAATATATACCCAAGGAACACAACCCAATCGAAAACAATGAAATTACACAAAAATCTCGAAATTCAGCCAAACCTGAGCCCCAGGCCCACGTCTCAGAATTCGATAAAATTTACATCACAAGAATCCTCATCCTCCCACGAGATCGTACATACCAAGAACATCAAAATCGGACCACAATTGCCCACTAAAATCTCCAAAAGAAATTCCCAACTCTTTCCTCCCATTTTCCAAAATTTTCTTACTTTAATCCTTCAAATACAAGCCTAATCCGAATTAAAATAGCATAGAAATGATGATAATAACCCGAGAATTTACCTTCACTGAAGAATCACGAATCCCATCTCCAATCTCCCTTACAATTTTGCAGACACATCCAAAATGACATTAGAACCTGTTCAAACTTTTGGAATTCAATTCCGACCACGATAGCCTATTTTCCAATGCCGACCGAAAATCGCCAAAAACTAACTTTCGCCAATTCAATCCTAATTCTACTCCGGACATCACAAAAATATTATGAACACACTCCTAAGTCCCAAATCACCTAAAGAAGCTACCTGAGCCATAAAATCTGCATTCCGAGGTCGTTCACCAACAAGTCAAATATCTGTTGACTTTCTCAACTATTATGCTACCTTGAGGGACCAAACGCCTCAATTCTCATCATACCACTCTAAACCCGAACCAACCGCCCCAAAACACATAAATGAAGCTGAAACGAGGGAAACGGGGCTAAATTCTCGGAACGACCGGCCGGGTCGTTATAGATAAACTTCACAACTCATATAAATTAACTTTGTTGCTTTCAACTATTCCCTTGTTATGCCATACTATAGTAACTATAAATCCTTCTGGGATATGGACTAGTCCAATATGTACCGACAGAGCTAGAACCTCCGCGTCAGTTCCATTTGAGACTTTACAATAGGTGTTGAGATCGAGCTTTAGACTAAGCTCCGCTTCGGACTAAGATCCATTTGAGACCTCTTCTCCGGTTGTAGACGCTTTGTGTGTTGTCAAGATTTGTGAGAGGACAAGAATAGACAAGTTCAATCATAAATGGTAGAATAAATTCTCACGATAGAGTAGAATAAAATGGAGTTATTTCCTAATTCAATAGCCTCCGAAAGATAAAAAGAGACATCTCCGTACTGATCCTTCATACTCTACCAAGTTTGTTCGTGAATTGTGAGACCTAAGAAACCTAGTGCTCTGATACCAACTTGTCACGACCCAAATTCACAACCCCAGGTATCGTGATTTCCCCTAACACCGTACTTGCTAGGCAAGCCAATGTTAAAACTCGATTAACTAATTTTCTTGATTAATTACTTGAGCATAAATAAATAAACTTTAATTGCGCCTAATTAAAACAATTGCCAGAAAAAATAAAATAAAATGATAACAATGACAATTTTATATAAAACGGATCAGGAACTAATTATGTAAACAAACTCTAAGACTACCCCAGGGTCTAGTATCACAATCAATGAACTACTAAAGAATACTACAAATAATGGCTGAAAGAAATAGTGTGACTATTCTGAATAATACAAAATAGTGTATGTAGAAATAGGAGAAGACTCTCAGAATCTGCGAATGCCGGCATATGTACCTTGTGTCTCCAAATAAATCGGGTGGTCGTCCTGGAATTCGTTACTGCTGACTAGTACCTGGATCTGTGCAAAAGAGCACAAAGTGTAGTATCAGTACAACCGACCCCATGTACTGAGTAAGTGTCGAGCCTAACCTCGGCAAAGTAGTGACGAGACTAAGGCACGGCTTTTAACAATAAACCCGTGATATTAATATATGTATACGATAATAATAAAACAATTCTACACGAGCAATAAAATATATCTGAGACAATAATTATAAAACAGGAAGGAAATCTAAACACATCAATTCAAATACTGCAGCAATAATAAAATAACACAATCGCCTCTTTTACGCCTCAACTATAACCAATCCTAAATAATTTCCAAGTTTCCAAACTTATCTTTGAATAAAAGTAGTGCCAAATATGAAAATAATAATATAAAATAGAAAGTTTCAAATCTTTGTTTTTCAAACAAAACAAAACAGTAAAAATAAACAATTAGCTTTTCAAATTTTTATTTTCTTTGAAAATCAGTAAAAATATAAATGTCCTCCCTTATCGCTCCTTGTTGTGGCGTGCAACCCGCTCCCACCTGTCCTCCCTTATTTTTCCTCCATAAATATATCACCCTTATTGCTCTTGTTGCGGCGTGCAACCCGATCCCACTTGTCCACCCTTATCCCTCCTTGTTGCGGCATGCAACCCGCTCCCACCAGACATATCATATCAATTCATTCATAAAGAATTTCACAATTCAGGACAAGCCTTTCACAATACTGTTATTTCCACAATTTCAAACACAAAATCATATAGCTCATAAGCTTTAACCAATATCATTTCACAATAAAACCAACAAGAATAGAAGTAAACACCATAACGTTGTCAATCCAGCTTGGTCTTTATATACTATGATAAGCTCAAGAGAACAACCAACATTTTTAACACACATACAAAAAAATTGGAAATAACTCAATGAAACCCAATAACCACGTGAACCTCAATAATTACGAAATAGTTAGACTGCATTTCTCACAACTTCCTCAATATTATCAAAACGAAACCAACATGAACGTAAATATATATGTATATAATTTGTAAAAATAATGCCAAACCAATTAACCGTTATACATATCCCAAGGAAACCAGCTCAAACAACCAATAATCTTTTCAAATAATCACAACAATATCTAACAACAGATCAACATGGCCAAATAGTCATAGAAGGAACTAAGAACATATAACAATTAAGACAATAATCAATTAAGTTGGGAACGGGAAGGGGATCACGTTTAACTAACAATTTGGGTGGTGCATAGATACTCGTCACCACACCTCTACACCACGCCAATGCATTTCACATAGCAAACAAGTTGGGAGTCCTATTCCCTCAAGCCAAAGTTAGACCAAACACTTACCTCAATTTCGCAGGCCACTCATTGCTCAATTATTGCTTTTCTTTTTAAATTCACCTCTAACTTGCTCGAATCTAATCAAAATTAACTTTATATCATTAACTAATGCTAAAGGAACAAAATTTATTGAAAAATATAAGTTTTCCTAAGTTTTCTCAAAAAAATTGAAAACTCGACCCCGGGCCCTCTTGGTCTAAACTCGGGGTTCGGACCAAATTACGTTTATCCATTCACCCACGAACCCAAATATGCTATTATTTTTTAAATCCGTCCTTAATTTGATATAAGAATTCAATATTTACAAAACTCCTTAGTTCTACCCAAATCCTAGATTTCTACCATGAAAATTCTTTGTTTTTGCTTTAAAAGTGATGTAAAATAGTAAGGAATTGAAAGAACACAGTTTGGAATTAATTACCTATGAATTGGGGATGAATATTGTTGAAGAAAACTCGTTTTAGAGCTGGAACCTCAAAAAATTGGAGAAGAAAGGATTCTGCCCGTTTTTAACAGGTATTTATATTAGCTGGGCTGGGCAACTGTGCGATCGCGAGTAATGAGTTGTGATCGCATAGGGTAAGGGGAATTTGGGCAGTGCGTTCACATGGGGAGGGGTGCGATCGCACAGGGTATTGACCTCCCCTCCCCCAGGCCCGACTTAAAGCTATACGATTGCATATCATACAGTGCATTCGCACAACTTTCCCGAACAGTGCTTCGCGATTGCACACATGGAGCTGCTTTCGCACAACACAAAACTTGGGACCCCTGATGGCTACACTATGCGATAGCAATCATGCCTATGCGATCGAATAGCACATAAACCTGGACACCAGAAGAATGAAAACCAGCTGTTATTTTCAAGTGTAAAACACCCCGTGGCCTATCCGAAACTCACCCGAGCCCTCGGAGCTCTAAGCAAATTATGCACAGAAGTCTAAAAATATCATACGAACTTGCTAGTGCGATAAAATCATGAAAATAACATATAAATCTATGAATTAAACCTCAAAACTCATCATTTT
>MDKJ01323281.1:0-20389 GCA_005239525.1 Nicotiana knightiana
GGTGTTTGGGTGGAGTGGGGGGAAGAGATGTGAGGGAGTGGGGTGTTTTTCCCGTTTATTATTTATTTATTATTATTTTTTATTTTTTTTTATTATTTATTTAAATCTATTTTTCTTAAATTTTTTTTATTGAATAAAAGAAGATAAGATACACATGTATATATATATATATATATATATGTTTATATATATATATATTTTCTTCTATTTAAACATAGGAAAAAATCTTATATTCTAAGAATGTGAATATTTTTGTTGTTTTTAATTTTCTTAAATAGAACCTATTAAGAGTAAGATAAAAAATTTAAAATATTAAGATTAATATTTACATCGAAAATAGTATAGAATTTGGGTGTGGTCAAAAAATAGTTGTTCACAATGCATGTGATTTGTGACGGTACGTGCGAGGTTTGACGGCCGCCATAATCGATTTTATTTGGGAATATCCAAGTATTTTGGCATGAACGTGTAGGCGGATCCCGGAAGGGTTATGGTGGTTTATACCACTACTTGAGGATTTGCATGTTCTACGGTTATGAGAATTCACTCGTGTATTGCCATGGTTCTCTTGGAATGAGTTAAGTAAAAGTTTCTATGTGATGAAGTGTTCACCCTATTAGCGGTTCAAGAGTTATGATGAAATTCTTGTGCTATCGCACATTGGCAGGTTAGGTGTAGTGAGCAGTATGAATTTGGAACTGAGGATCAAGGTTGTGGTTCGGTGTTGGCAAGGATGTCATGAGCTCGGATGAGCAGGAAAGGGATGTGAATGTTTAGAGTAAGTTGGTATTGTCTTCAGCGTCACCAGTGTTTTGTGAAAGAGGATTTGCATCCTGGTTATGTATTCTTGACATGCTTTACATTGTTAGTGCGGCCGGTGGCATGGATGTCCAGACTTGTTACCTAGTGCGGAAGGTCGTGGGAGCGTATCCAGCGGGAAGAGTGTATAAGTGTGACATGTAGTCACTTGATTGATTGAATATTTAAACCAAGTATGAAGAATGTGGAAAGATTTCTTATTTGAGAATTTATGCATGGAGGGCACTCGGTTCATTTGGTTGTGGATTGTGGGAGTTTGTCCCCGCTATGATGGTTGTTCTTGTGTGTTATGAGAAAAAGTGGGTTATTACAGACCCAAGAAAGGATATTAGCCTAGTTCGGTGTGATCAGAATCAGCTTGAGGTTTGCGAATGGATTTAAATATGAATAAGGGCTCTATATCAGGCCAAATATGTTCATTTCAGCATAGTGCCCCTCACGGAGGAGTATTCAGATGTAGGATGTTGTTTCATCGTCGGCTATTTCATGTAATGTTATATTGTGTCGTGTGATTTGTGTAACGACTTGATAAATTTCTTATGTGTTGAGGTTTCGTGTAGCGATGGTGTTATGTGAGCAGGATGGCTCTTGACATTCAGATCATATATCGCACCTCAGTTGTGCTTAAGTTTTGTAGCATATGGCACCATCTGTCTCCCCAGTCATGGTATTATGCACTTGGTGCGCTTGTGACCGATATTTTGTATTTTGTTGGAATGAGCACCTCCGCTCGATGTGTATCTCCTTATGTCAATTTTATGTGTGGATCAGGTGGCACGCTTCCACGGGTATGTTGTTTGGATCGGGTTTCACGCTGCAATAGTGTGATGATGAGTACAGTTTTTAATATTCTATTTTTGTGTGTTTTGTTTCCCCTTTTCTGAGAAAAGTTCATATTAGGTACGTGGGTTGAGTAGTTCCTTCCAGGGTTCGTTTTCCTTATGTATCACATTCGAGTTTATGGCTTATTGGCACATTGTGGAATCATGTGGGACTGTTGGTTATGCCTGGGGTGGCTTATTGCCTGAGCAGCTCGTACTGGGTGAGATGAGATTATTGGACCTAGGTTCAGTGCGACCGAATTATATGATGTATATTAAAGAGAAAATTCCATCATTTGGTTCATAATAGTAATGGTTCTTATCACGAGTATAGACTCAATGATTTGTTGACTCGGCAGTTGGTTATGAATTTGTACACATCTTTTTCGATGTGGCAGTATTGCAAGAGTTGGAACAGGGTTTATATGAGTCATGAGGTGTGAGTGAGCATCAGATTCGTGGAATGTCGGTTGTTATCATCAGAGAGTGTTATTATGGTCGTGCGAGTTATGCAGTGCATAGTGTGAATTCAACAAAAGAATGCAGTCATGTTTTGGTACATCGTGTAGGGATTGATGCGGTGCTTGTATGTTCGAAGTAGGCCCGACAGAGAATTCCTGATGTTGGAATTGGGCTCTAAGGCTTATTTGCCTAAATGTAAGAGAATATCTTCAAATTTGCTCGAGCTAATATGCTCAACTGAGTGGTGGTAGCACGGGTAGGTGTGTGAGGTGTTAACCAGTGATTTCAGACAACTCCAGCATAGTTCTAAGCACGTTCACGGACGAACGTATATTTAAGTGGGAGAGAATGTAACTACCCGACCGGTTGTTTTGGGCTCTAGCGCGTCGTTCAGCAGTTTGAGGCCATGAGCAGCTTTACTTCAGGTATTATGACTTGTACGTCTGATCGCAATTGAATTTCGGGAAGTTCGGAGTTGATTTGGAAAGAGAGTTCTCATTTCGGAATCTTTAAGTTGAAAGAATCGACTAAGATTGGACGTTTTGTAAATGACCTCGGAATCGAAATTTGGAGGTTCCGGCAGGTTCGTATGACAATTTTGGACTTGGGCGTATGTCCGGGTCGGGTTTGGATGACCCGGGAGCGTTTCGGCGCCTATTATGGAAGTTAGCATTTTTGGAAGAATTTCATAAATTTGGGTTGAAGTGCATTTCAGTGTTATCGATGTCCGTTTGGGATTCCTAGTCTGGTAATAGCTTCGTATGGTGATTATGGTATTGGGAGAGCGATCGGAAGTGGATTTGGAGGTCCGTAGGTCATTTTGGAGTCATTTGGCTAAAGTTAGAAATTCGAATGTTTTTGAGGAGTTGGACCGGGATTGGACTTTTTGATATCGGGGTCGGATTCCAATTCCGGAAGTTGGAGTATGTCCGTAACGTTGAATATGACTTGTGTCCAATATTTGAGGTCAATCAGACGTGATTTGATAGGTTTCGGCATCGAGTGAAGAAGTTTGAAGTTCTAAAGTTAATCAAGTTCGGATTGGGGCATGATTCATGATTTTAGCGTTGTTTGATGTGATTTCAAGGATTGGCTTAGTTCGTAATGTGTTTTGGGACAGGTTGGTGTGATTGTACAAGGTCCCGGGAGCCCCAGGTGCGTTTCGAAGGGTTAACAGATCGAACTTGGTCTTGGAGGGAGGGATGAAGCAGCTGGGCTTCTGGTGTAATCGCACATGCGAGGTTTTGGGTCGTAGGTGCGATCCAAATAGGAAAAGCTGGGATCGTAGAAGCGGGACCGCACCTGCGGAAGGAAAGGCGCACGAAAGTTGAGGGGCCGGAGGAGGATCGCAGAACAAATTATGGGTCGCACCTGCAGAACCGCAGAAGCGGTCAAGTGACCGCAAGTGCGGAAATGCTGGAGGCAGTGAGGTTCTTTAAATCGGGGGTTTGCTCATTTCAACCCCATTTCTTCCATGGGAGCCGATTTTGGAGCAACTTTGAGGTGCCATTTTCACCACCAAGCATGAGGTAAGTGATTTATAGTAGTTTGAGTTAAATACATCGGTTATGTATATGTTTTAGCATGGGAATTAGTAGAAAGTTGGGATTTTGAGAAAACCTAGAAATTTGGTATTCTTGGATTTTTAATATGGGTCATGAAATTGAGAGTAAATTATATATTTGAGTTCGTGAGGTTATGGGTAAAGATTATCTTCGAAGAATTTCAAAATCCGGGCACGTGGCCCTAGGGTGATTTTATCGACTTTTCGATCAGGGCTAGGAATTGTTATAAATTGGATTATAATGGGTATTTCAGCATAAAAATAATGGTTTGCATAATTATTGTCTAGTTTTGGAGCGTTGTGCATCGATTTGAGTCATCGGAAGGGCTTGGGAGCCGGTTATGGAACTTCGGAGAGAGGTAAGTCTCCTTTCTAACCTTGTAAGAGGAAATTGTCCCCATAGGTGAAATAATTAATTATGTGCTGCTATTTGTGGGGGTTACGTATGCGCGATGTGACGAGGGTCCGTGCGTAGTTACTATTATGCTTAAGTCCGGGTAGGCTAGGACCTAAAAGCATGCTTTACTTGTCGTACATGTAACTTTATTGTCAATTTAAATTGATTAAACCATATCGAACTTGGTAAATGAGTTTCTAAAGGGCTAAACATCACTTTCTTGACTATAAGAGAAGTGGCCATTTCCTTGGATAATTATTTCCCTGATGAAGTCTTGGTTGACTGTTTGAATGTGTGTACCTATAGGTACCCGTGTCGCAGGTATTATTCATGAACGGGGTAATCCTTTTATTTATTTTTGACCGCGTCGCATGTATGATTCGCGAGCGGGGTAATAGATGCATCTATGGTTCGCGTCATTCGACCCTCTGGCAGAGCACAATTTAAATATTGGTGGATCCTTGGCATATTTGTGCATGCTTGTATTGCTGGCCTTGGTATTTATAAATTGATGATATTGCCTCTCTGGCCTGAGATAAATTGATAAAGGATGAAATACAATTTTTTTTGGAAATCTCTTATTAATAAAAAACCTGTTTACCTGCTTCATGCTTATTGAGTTTGAAATTACTTTATAAAAATCCATGTTTCTTCACATTATTGGTATTGCATTATTGGACCACTAGTAAGTGTCGAAGTCGACCTCTCGTCACTACTTCTTTGAGGTTAGACGTGATACTTACTGGGTACGCATTGTTTTCGTACTCATACTACACTTGCTGTGCATTTTTGTCGCACATGCACATGTATATCTATTGGCCTCGTTGGGCGCAGCGGCATGGTTGACACGGAGACATAGGTGAGCTGCATCTCTCGAGAAGACCCGCAGCCAGCAGAGTCTCTTTCAGAGTATTCTATTTCTTTTCTGTCCAATTATATTCCATACGGTTATCGTATTGTACTTTATTTACTAGAAATTTCTCATGCACTTGTGACACCGGGTTCTGAGATGATTTTTAAAATTTTTTTTGGTAGATCAACTTTGCAAAGACATCATTATTTATTGAGTGAATTTTATTATTTATTTTTTTAATATTTAAAAGGAAATAATTTCAGAAATTTTAAAACGAGAATTTACTAGTTATATGGTGTTGGCTTGCCTGACAGTGGTGTCCGGCGCCATCACGACTCTTAGTGGACTTTGGGTCGTGACAACAGTCGTACAACTCATGAGATCGGTAGTAGAAGAGGGTCACGTCAAGATAAACTCTACAAGCCTGGCTTGGGACTGGAGAAATAAATATATAGAATATCTGAAGACTGAAAAACTACCCTCGGATCCAAAAGAATCGAGGGCCCTGCGTATGAAGGCTGACTAGTTTAGTTTATCCGAAGACGGAACTCTGTTCAGAAGAACGTTCGATGGCCCACTAGGGATATGTCTAGGACCAGGAGATACCGAGTACATTCTGAGGAAACTTCACGTGGGCACCTGCGGAAATCATTCAGGCGTCAATCCATTGGTTCTAAAGGAATTTAATAAGGGGCCTTAATTTTATTTTATTTTATCTATAGTATAGTTAACTTGCAAAATATAGTATTAATATTGCCTTGGTAACATTTTTTATTTCTTTCTTTTTGTCATAGTTTAGTTATCTTATAAAATATAATTTAATATTCACATTGGTAAGTTCAATTTTATAAGATATTAGCCACATATTTATAATTTGTTACATTAGATTTTATTGTAAAAAAAGTTATTTATCAATATGAAGATTTGAGTATCTTAATTTAAAGTTCTAAAATATTCCTATTGTTATCTTTTTTCTATAAACTTCAATATCGTCCAGACGAAAATAAGATAGTAAATTCACAACAATATTTTTGGGCCCTAAATTTAGGGCGCCTAAATCAAAGGCGTTACATGCCTCCCCCTTGAGCCACCCCTGTCCACAACGATAGTCCGTGATAGTTGGAACTTTTTTGTGCCTATTGCGGTAATGGATCGTAAGTTTGTCAGGAGTATCACATTGTTTGTTAAGATAGTCTAATTGCCAGGATAATGGCGGAATTACTCCGTGAACCCCCACTCGTGAGCATATCAAGTGTATGATATGAGACAAATGGTCTGGAAAAACTCATACTCATTATTGCAATAGTCACAAAAACGTTCCAACCATCACAGTCTACCATTGTAGGAGATATGTGAAAACTTTGAAAGTAGCACCGCAGATTTGCAAACGCACAAGGCCTTCTTTGATCATAGCTATTAATGATATACTTTTTAACTTAGATTTGTAGGGATTCACGGATTTCGATTCTTTGGTCGCACTACTGTCATTTTCTGTAAGTATTTTTTATATTCTTGCCCTATATTTTTCGATATCGGCCTCTGCTAATTTTCCTTTTCTTTTTTATTTTGGTTGATTTTATCGATAAAGTAGGTTTAGCTTTCATCCAATTAGTTGTTGTAGTTATTTTGTCGTCTGAAGTTGTTATGGAGTTTGTTGTCGTTTTCTGTAAGGATTTTGATATTTCGTGACTTATATCTTTTTTCCCGAATTTTGAATTTGGCGTCTCCTAATTTTTGTTGTTTGCTTTCTTTTGGTACCACTAGGCAAAAACGTCTCAACGAAACTCGTGGCCTAAATCAAAATTTTAATAAGGGGCCTTAATTTTATTTTGTCAATATTATAGTTATCTTACAAAATATAGTATCAACATTACATTGGTTCCTTTTTTTCTTTCTTTCTTTTTCTCTATAGTGTAGTTATCTTATAAAATATAATATTAATATTCACATTGATAAGAAAATTCAAGTTAATAAGATGTTAGTCACGTATTTACAATTTGTTACCTTTGATCTTATTCTGTTAACTTCAATATTGTCTAAGAGAAAATAAGATAGTAAATCTACAACTAAAAATATTTTTGGGGAAAAGCAAAGGCTGTATTAGTCTTCCCCTTAAGCCACCCTCATGTTGTTACTGCTTTTCTAGACGCTACTGTGTTTAAAAGACTTGAGGTTGCTTTTGATGTTCTAGTAATTTCTCTGTTACAATGAGCGCATCGTGCTTATTCTGCATAAGTATATTTTTTAGCCTATATTTACAAATTATTTTTGTATGAAATTTTTATGCTTTTGCAAGCTTTATTTTGCTATAATTTCTTTCTACGCATAAATTAGATTTAATATCATGAAAAAGATCCTAATATATGAAACAAGAAAGAGAAAACGTCAATTACTCCCAAACACTTTAATGTTTATACTAATAATTAGCTTAGATTTATGTATAAAGAATTGCGTGATTAAAAGAAACTCTGTTTCTAGAGGACTTATGATTGATTGTGATGACCCAAAAGGTCATCCCTTATATTTCTAGCTAATTCTGGGTTCCGAGGTCGTGAAAAGCTCATTCTATCTCACCTCAATTTGCGTGCGCAGCCCGGGCGTGTAGCCGGGATGCCTTTATGTGAAAAACTGATAAAAATAATAATTTTTGTATTAGAAATTTGAATAAAGTTGACTTCAGTCAATTTTTTTGGTAAACGGACCCGAACCCGTGATTAGACGGTCCCGGAGGGTCCGTAGGAAAATATGGGACTTGGGCGTATGCCCGGAATCGAATTTCGAGGTCCCAAGTCCGAGAAATGAATTCTTCAAGAAAATTATTTTCTGAAAAATATAAAGGTTTTTGAAAATGAATTGTTATGTGAAAACTGTGGTATCGGGCATGTATCTTGGTTCCCTAGCCCGGAACAGGTTCAATATGTTTTATATGTATTATCTGTGAAGTTTGGAAATAAACGGACTTCGTTTGGCATGATTCGGACCTTAAATACAAAATTTGAAGTTTATGAAGTTTTTGAGAATTTCTATAGATTTTGTGGTTTAATTCAATGTTTATGATGTTATTTGGGTGGTTTAATTACTTGAATAAGTCTGTAGGAAGTTTATGAGGTTGTGTGTGTATTTGGCTTTGAACCCCGAGGGCTCGGGTGAGTTCCGGGTAAGTGTCGGAGTGCAAAACTTGATAAAAATCTGGTGTATTATTGATGTTGATGGTGTCCAGGTAATTGCCCTATGCGAACGCACTCAAGGGAGTGCGAACGCACATGGTAGTGTGGGGTCTGGTGGTCTGGGTAAACTATACTCCATGCGAATGCAACCCCAAGGGTGCGAACGGGGACCTATAGGGAGAAGACCCTATGCGAACGCATCATCCAGTCGCGAATGCACAGGGTCAAAAGGTCTGGGGGACTGGGTGGTGCGAAGCCTGTGCGAACGCACTAGTTGGGGCGCGATCTCGGAAGGTAAGTTAGGCTAGCTTGTGCGAATGCACTGCACGTGCCGCGATCACACTGAGTAAGATCGCCCAGTTATTTCTAAGTCTAAAAATAGAACCATTATGGGATTTCTA
Source organism: Nicotiana knightiana (assembly GCA_005239525.1). Lineage (NCBI taxonomy): Eukaryota > Viridiplantae > Streptophyta > Magnoliopsida > Solanales > Solanaceae > Nicotiana > Nicotiana knightiana. The sequence goes on from MDKJ01323281.1 coordinate 8,485, forward strand.
CCAAAATTCATAAACCCTCTTCTTCTCCAAACCCCATACGCGATTTTTGAAGAGCTTCTTCACCATAATCTCTTAGGTAAGTAATCTTTAACTCATTTCCTTCCATTTTCATCAACATCTATTAGATTCTAGGCCTAAAAACATGAAATCAAGGGTAGAAATTTAGATTTTTGGGTAGTGTTAGGGCTTTTTGAATATTTGGGAATTTGACCTTGTTTTGGGGTCGGATTTGAAAACAAATTATATATTCTGGCTCATGGGTGAATGGGTGATCGGGTTTTGGTCTGAACCTCGTGTTTTGACCAAGCAGGCTCGAGGTCGACTTTTTGGAAATTTTGGAATAAAGTTGGAAAATCTATAATTAGGCATTTAAATTGAATTGTTTAGCATTTATTGATGTTATTGAGTCGTTTATGTCTAGATACGATTGATTTGGAGTCGAGATCGTAAGGAAAGCGGTGCTAGAGGCTTGATTTGGATTTCTTGGAGTCGAGGTAAGTATCTTGCCTCACCTTGTTTAGGGGAACTACCCCTTAGGATTGAGTCTTCTATGTTGATTATAGTCCGCATACGCGAGGTGACGAGTGCATACTCGAACTTATTTGCAAATAGATTGCCCTTTTAGGGATTTTGGGTCCTTATATTCCCCGTATATGAATTGAACTTATTATATCTGAATTCCTAATTTCTAGTCTCATCTCTTCCTGTTCAATTTAGAAGTACTTGCCTAGCACTCCTTGTTTGTTATATGATCTTAATTGACTTAAATGAAGACTTTATTTTTCCTACCGTTATGCTATGTCCTCTTTCATACGCTGCCTATGTGACTAGAACTAGTATAATCTCGCTCTATAAATGTCTAACAAGAAATTGGAAAATCTATACGTTGGTCAAGCATGCCTGTGAGTCGTACATTGTGATTTAAATGACTTTTTCTCTTACGTACTACTTAGGTTTAATCGATGACCGCGCATGTTGATGGTATTCTTTGACGTTGCCTAATTACTGAGCATTGTTCAAACTGAGTTTATTCGATAAAGTTAATTGTCTAAGTGAGAATGGTTATAGTTGATTCCCTTGCCGGGATGATTTGGTTTCTTGGTTGCGAACTTGAATGTATAGAATCGTTGCTATATTTGTCTTGTCTTCCCTTTGTTATGTTGTTCTCTCTTTGTACTTGGCATTCCTCACATTGGATACTTCTTATGAGCGAGTTGTTACCACTTTTGTGATTTAAGTCTTTGTATTGATTTGCTCATCGCACTTTGCATGAGGCCTTGTTTGCTTTCGCGCTGGTTGTCGCAATATATGTTGTTTCTGTCGCATTCTGGTTGTTTTCCTCAGTGATTGCATTGCATATTTAAATTGGGACTACAGACAGAGATTCGGGAGCTTTGACTGTACTGCATTGCATGACAAATTCTGAGTGGCGAACTGAGTACCGGTAGTTTTATGATTGAGGAGGTTTGGATCGAAAGATATAAATATATATATATATTGAAAAGTATAGCTGAAAAGAAATTATCTCGAGGAAAAGTTATGTCTAAAGGACCTCTTTTTAGAAAGTATATTTGAAAAGCATTTGTCTTGCAGAATAATGATATTTGAAAGAGCAGAATCTGGGAAAGTATATTTTGAACATCACGTATTTTGATGATATTTGAAAGAGAAGCACTTGGGAAAAATGTATTTTGAACATCACGTATTTTGATGATATTTGAAAGAGTAGTATTTGGGAAAGTAAATTTGAACACCACGTATTTTGAAAAGACTATGTTGTTAAGATTTCTCTTTTTAAAAATATATAAATATACATTCAGAGAAAGTATGTTTCAAAGAAGAAATTTCTCTATTCCGAAATGATTATATCTTTAAAGCTTTCAAAATAAACTCACAATTTAAAGGTTTTCACTCGAAGGTTGACCAGTTTTATTGAGTCTATTGGCTAAGGCCTGACGTAGATAAATTGATGTAGTGCTGAGTTGCTAGTGTTTTTATTGGGTTGTGATTCTCGCCATTTTCGATTGCATTCTTTCCATTCTCTTTGCGTATTTCTATTATGTTGTCCGTTGATCGTAATTATTGTATTTCCTTCCGTATTATTCGATCGTATCGTTAATTATATTGAAAAATCTTTAGATAGATATTATGTTTCGGTCTTTTATACATTTATGCCTTTTTACTTATTAGACCGATGGTGTCTTGACTAGTCCTCGTCACTACTTCACTGAGGTTAGTCTTGATACTTACTAGACACCGATGTGGTGTGCTCATACTACACTCCTGCACATTTTGGTGTGTAGCTTCAGGTTATTGTTGTTGGTAGCAGGGCAGATCATTGCTGAGGAGACTCAAGGTAACCTGCTGCTGCATTCGCTGGCTTCGGAGTCACCTTCCTGTTTTATTTCTATTCAACTGTACTTACTTATTCCTAGACAGTTGTATTTATATTTGATAGAAAGATTTCGTAGAGCTTATGACTTGTATTTACCGGTTTTTGGGAAATTGTAAACTCTGTCAAGAATTTTATTTCGAAAATTTTAAAATTCCTTTATTATGGTTGTTGTTCAGTGGAAATGTTAGGCTTACCTAGTCCTTAAGACTAGGTGCCATCACGATACCCAACGGAGGGAAATTTGGGTCGTGACAAGTTGTTATCAGAGCTCTAGGTTTATAGGTTTTACGAGTCATAAGCGAGTTTGGTAGAGTCTTGCGGATCGGTACGGAGACATCTGTACTTATCTTTGAGAGGCTACAGAACTATTAAGACAATTTCACTTCCTTCATTCCTATCGAGCGAGTTCATTGATCTTGAAGGTTGAAATTATCGTTCCATTCTCTCATCTATGGTGAGGACACGAGCTACGATTCCTGATGATGTTACCCGAAGCGAACGTCGCAAGGGTCAGAGATAGATGCCAACGAGAAGCACGTGTCACAGTTAAGATGCCGACCAGAGCAGCCGATGAGGAGCCGCCCGTAGTTCTAGTTGGGGGACAAGTACTGGGGGTGCCTGTTGCTACCCCGGACTTCAGGGGACCTGAACACAGTTTTGAGTATAAGTAGTACATTGACTCTGATGAGATTGATTCTAGTTCACCGGCCATTACACGGATCAGGGGAGGAGTTCAGACTCCCACCGTCTACACTCCAGAGCAGTGAGATCATGTTGGTCAGGTTCCAGTTGTCATGGCAGCACAGCATGTGGTTTCAGCTCAGCCCGTGGTTAGGACAGCAACATCGGAGGTAGAGCACCTCGGGATTTAGAGGTACTGGAGGTACCACCCTTCTATCTTTCAGTGGATCGGCGGCGGGTAATGCCCAGGGTTTTCTGGAGGAGTGTCACCATACTCTTCGTACTTCGGGTATTGTGGAAACGAGCGGGATTGCTGTTGTCACGTCTCAGGTCCAGAGTAGTGGGTCGATCAGTGGTGGCGGCATATGAGTTGGGGTAATCTGGCCGAGTTAGCTTCACTAGCATCGATTCAGTCTTCGGAGATGTTTTGAGGGAGGTTGCACCTCAGTTCCTTGGAATGTTCGGCGTGCGGAGTTGAGTAGTTGCGTCAGGGCTTCATTTCACTATTGGAGTATGACCTTAGATTTAGTAAGTTGGCCAGATATACACCTCACTTGATTGCTTCAGTTAGGAGGCGAGTCTGTAGATTCATTGAGGGACTCAGGCATGGTAGAGAATTTAGGGTCAACAAGTCCAGTTGCATTACCAGCTTCACATGGGAGCTTTTCAGGTACTCATGGGTCTCGGAGGATCCGTATTGTATGTCTTCCACAGCCACATCAGCAGAGAGATTGTTTTCAGTGTGGAGATGTTAGCCACAGGGTGAGTGATTGTTCCAGGATTCAGGTAGGAGAGTTATAGCAGGTTATTCAGGTGTATATAGGGCGCCTAAGAGGGGGAGGCCCGACCCGTTGATGTGTTGCATATAGTAGGCTAGAGGCCGTTGTGGCAAATATTATCACCCAGGTATGTTTTGATGTGCTAAAGTGGGGTACCATTGTATTTCATTATAGATTTGCTTGTCGGGACGAGTTCCCTATTTGTTGTTTCATTTATGAGTGAGTTTCATGTTCTACACTCTATTTTGTATTTGCTCCTATTGGGAGATTCTTCGAGTAGTAGCCCGCGTCTATCGTTGTTTTATGCATTCTTGATAGTAGTGAAACCGGCAGTGATTCATTGTTGTTCTTCGTGGTAAGATTTATGTAATTCTCCTGAGTATTTTGTTTTCGAGTTATGATTTGATACTTCATTGAGATGTGAGATCAGCTAGCGTTATGATTTTTATTAGCTGATATGAGTTAAGGAAGAAATTTTATTGGTATGATATATTTTCGGCATGTGACATAGAGTTGAGGGCGAGACCCTCGTGATTCTTTGTGATTTGATATGTTTGGACCAGCTTGAGTACCGCGGAGGAAGTTATATCAGAATGGGATCCTTGTGATTTGTTCATATGCCTTGCTTCTCCCTTGTTATATTTATCTTTAAGTCAGTATTGATAGAGAGTTATGCCTATGGGCTTGTTTGATAGTACCTCTATATGCTTCTATTTTCATACTCAGTCATTTCGTTATGTGCTTCCTTAGCTTAGCTTGCGGGATGTGTGCCCGGTGGTAGTAGTTGTGACTCGGTGATTCGGGTGTCTAATGATGAGGTATTCGTGTTTATTGCATCATTATCAGTATTATGGGATTTGGAAACAGAGTTCTTCCATATGTGGGACTAATTGCCAATGTTGAGTTTATTTCGGGCAGTTATTGTGATCAGAAGTACTATTGAGCCTATGAGTGATATGCTATGATGCATGGTCGTGCCTTATGGGCATATACCTGAGTTGATGCAGCTGGTTAAGGCTAATGCCGGATATGGATTCAGAATCGGGTCTTTTGGAAATGAGTAGAAAGTGAGCAATTGAGGTATGAGGCTTATCGATGATGATGAGGAGGCTATATGGAAGTTGTGATGGTGTCATCAGGCTTATGTAGGTTGGGGTGACGTGGGATCACCCACAGGTGTGTGTTGGAAGTGCTCAATCAGTGATTGGATGAGTTCAAAGTGAATCTTAGCACGTTCGAGGACGAACGTTTGTTTAAGAGGGGGAGATTGTGATGACCCAAAAGGTCATCCCTTATATTTCTAGCTAATTCTGTGTTCCGAGGTCGTGAAAACCTCCTTCTATCTCACCTCAACTTGCGTGCTCAGCCCGGGCGTGTAGCCGGGAAGCCTTTATGTGAAAAACTGATAAAAATGATAATTTTAGTATTAGAAATTTGAATAAAGTTGACTTCAGTCAATGTTTTTGGTAAACGGACCCGGACCCGTGATTTGACGGTCCCGGAAGTTCGTAGGAAAATATGGGACTTAGTCGTATGCCCGGAATCGAATTCCGAGGTCCCAAGTCCGAGAAATGAATTTTTAAAGAAAATTGTTTTCTGAAAAATATAAAAGTTTTTTAAAATGAATTGTTATGTATCAGGCTCGTATCTTGGTTCCCCAGCCCGGAACAGGTTCAATATGTTTTATATGTATTATCTGTGAAGTTTGGAAATAAACGGACTTCGTTTGGCGTGATTCGGACCTTAAATGCAAAATTTGAAGTTTATGAAGATTTTGATAATTTCTATAGATTTTGAGGTTTAATTCGATGTTTATGATGTTATTTGGGTGGTTTAATTACTTGAATAAGTCTGTAGGATATTTATGTGGTTGTGTGTGTATTTGTCTTTGAGCCCCGAGGGCTCGGGTGAGTTTCGGGTAAATGTCGGAGTGTAAAACTTTGTAAAAATCTTGTGTTTTATTGTTGTTGTTAGTGTCCAGGGAATTTCCCTATGCGAACGAACTCAAGGGAGTGTGAACGCACAGGGTTGTGTAGGGTCTGGGGATCTGGGAAAACTATACTCTATGAGAACGCAACCCCGAGGGTGCGAACGCAAACCTATAGGGAAAAGACCCTATGTGAATGCATCATCCAGTCGCGAACGCAAAGGTAAAAATGTCTGAGGGACTGGGTAATGCGAAGCCTGTGCGAACGCACTAATTGGGGCGCGATCGCGGAAGGTAGGTTAGGATAGCCAGTGCGAACGCACTACACGTGCCGCGATCGCACTGAGTAAGATCGCCCAGTTATTTCTAAGTCTAAAAACAGAACCATTACGGGATTTCTACCAAAATTCATAAACCCTCTTCTTCTCCAAACCCCATGGGCGATTTTTGAAGAGCTTCTTAATGATAATCTCTTAGGTAAGTAATCTTTAACTCGTTTCCTTCCATTTTCATCAACATCTATTAGATTCTTGGCCTAAAAACATGAAATCAAGGGTAGAAATTGGGATTTTTGGGTAGAGTTAGGGCTTTTTGAATATTTGGGAATTTGACCTTCTTTTGGGGTCGGATTTCAAAAAAAATTATATATTCGGGCTCGTGGGTGATGGGTGATCGGGTTTTGGTCCGAACCTCGTGTTTCGACCAAGCGGGCCCAGGGTCGATTTTTGAAAATTTTGAAAGAATGTTGGGAAATCCATAATTAGGCATTTAAATATTGTTGAGCATTTATTTGGATTTCTTGGAGTCGAGGTAAGTATCTTGCCTAACCTTTTGTGGGGGAACTACCCCTTAGGATTGAGTCTTCTATGTTGATTGTAGTCCACGTACGCGAGGTGACGAGTGCGTACTCAAACTTATTTGCAAATAAATTGCCCTTTTAGGGATTTTGGGTCCTTATATTCCCCGTATGAATTGAACTTGTTATATCTGAAATCCTGATTCCTAGTCTCATCTCTTCCTGTTCAGTTTAGAAGTACTTGCCTAGCACTCCTTGTTTCTTATTGATCTTAATTGACTTAAATGAAGACTTTGTTTTTCCTACCGTTATGCTATGTCCTCCTTCATACGCTGCCTATGTGACTAGAACTAGTATAATCTCGCTCTATAAATGTCTAACAAGAAATTGAAAAATCTGTACGTTGGTCAAGCATGCACGTGAGTCGTACATTGTGATTTAAATCATTTTTCCTATTAAGTACTACTTAGGTTTAATCGATGACCGCCCATGTTGATGGTATTCTTTGATGCTGCCTAATTACTAAGCATTGTTCAAACTGAGTTTATTCGGTGAGCTAATTGTCTAAGTGAGATTGGTTATAGCTGATTCCCTTGTCGGGATGATTTGGTTTCTTGGTTGCGAACTTGAATGTATAGAATTGTTGCTATATTTGTTTTGTCTTCCCCTTGTTATGATGTTCTCTCTTTGTGCTTGGCATTCCTCTTAGTGGCTACTTCTTATGAGCGACTTGTTACCACTTTTGTGATTTAAGTCTTTGTATTTCTGCTCATCGCACTTTGCATTCGATCTTGTTTGCTTTCGCGTCGGTTGTGGCATATGTTGTTTCTGTGACATTCTGGTTTTTTTCCTCATTGGCTGCATTGCATATTTAAATTGCGACTACGGACAGAGATCCAGGAGCTTGCCCCCTGTACTGCATCACATATTTAAATTGGGACTACGGACAGAGATCCGGGAGCTTTCCCCCTGTACTGCATCACATATTAAAATTGGGACTACGGACAGAGATCCGGGAGCTTCCCCCTGTGCTGCATCGCATATTTAAATTGGGACTACGGACAGAGATCCAGGAGCTTTCCCAATGTACTGCATTGCATGACAAATTCTAAGTGGCGGACTGAGTTCCGGTAGTTTTATGATTGAGGAGATTTGGATCGAAAGATATAAATATATATATTGAAAAGTATAGCTGAAAAGAAATTATCTCCAGGAAAAGTTATTTCTAAAGGACTTCTTTTTTGAAAGTATATTTGAAAAGCATTTGTCTTGCAGAATAATGATATTTGAAGGAGCAGTATTTGGGAAAGTATATTTTGAACATCACGTATTTTGATGATATTTGAAAAAGCAGTATTTGGGAAAGTATATTTTGAACATCACGTATTTTGATGATATTTGAAAGAGCAGTACTTGGAAAAAATATATTTTGAACATTACGTATTTTGATGATATTTGAAAAAGCAGTATTTGGGAAAGTATATTTGAACACCACGTATTTTGAAGAGACTATATTGTTAAGAATTTCTCTTTATAAAAATATATAAATATACATTCAGAGAAAGTATGTTTCAAAGAAGAAATTTATCTATCCCGAAATGATTATATCTTTAAAGCTTTCAAAATAAAATCACGATTTAAAGGTTTTCACTCGAAGGTTGACCAGTTTTATTGAATCTATTGGCTAAGGCCTGACATAGATAAATTGATGCAGTGCTAAGTTGCTAGTGTTTTTATTGGGTTGTGATTCTCGCCATTTGGATTGCATTCTTTCTATTCTCTTTGCGTATTTCTATTATGTTGTATTGATCGTAATTATTGAATTTCCTTCTATATTATTCGATCTTATCGTTAATTATATTGAAAAATCTTTAGATAGATATTATGTTTCGGTCTTTTATACATTTATGTCTTTTTACTTATTAGACCGGTGGTGTCTTGACTAGTCCTCGTCACTACTTCACCGAGGTTAGTCTTGATATTTACTGGGCACCGCTGTGGTGTGCTCATACTACACTTCTGCACATTTTGGTGTGCACCTTCAGGTTATTGTTGTTGGTAGCTGCGCAGATCATTGCTGAGGAGACTCAAGGTAACCTGTTGCTGCGTTCGCAGGCTTCGGAGTCACCTTCCTATTTTATTTCTATTCAACTGTACTTACTTATTCCTAGACAGTTGTATTTGGATTTGATAGAAAGATTTCGTAGAGCTTATGACTTGTATTTACCGGGTTTTGGAAAATTGTAAACTCTGTCAAGAATTCTATTTCGAAATTTTTAAAATTCCTTTATGATGGTTGTTGTTCAGTTGAAATGTTAGGCTTACCTAGTCCCTAAGATTAGGTGCCATCACGATACCCAACGAAGAGAAATTTGGATCGCGACAGCTTTAAAAGACAAATTATTTGTAAGCAAAGTAGAATTTGGTAGACTATTGCAAGCAGATTCTTACATGCGGACTTTCTTGTCAAGCCCGCGTCAGTCTCCTTGCCGATTAGTGAAAACTGCACGTTTTAATTTGTAATGTATGAGCAAGATCCAGTACTCCCAAATAATGTACCTGAGATATCTTTTACTTTTTTCTTAGTAATTTACAATTATGCTTATTTTTACTTCGTCTAAGGATTATTTTTTTTATCGCACAAAAGTATTGAATCTAGTCTCAAGTTAATCTTTAGAGCTTATGGATGACTTTATCTGCCCCATCACCTTAGCTTCTGTCTTGACATTATTTTTCATAACTATTTGGTTGTTTTGGCCTCTCCTCAAAGTTTAAGTTGTTAGTTAAGATTATTTTATCTCTGATAATATAATATTGTCTTCTCGTTTATTTGCCTCAACTTTCAGAATAGATGTAATGCCTTTTTATAAATTAAGAGATTCCAGCTTCACACCATTTATTCGTATTAAGATATGGATCTGCGCACTAACAACATAATATGGGAGTTGCAAAACAGGGAAGATGCTAGAAGTCAATCCATCTTCGACGATCTAAAGTTAACACTCTTTTGCTTGAGAAGCTGGATTTGATTCGTTTGTATGGTAACAATTTTGTTGTAGTTTCGACGTGCCTCATACGGGATGCTTCTCCACCTTAGTTTCTGTTATGATGTTTTTCCTATTGGTCATTTTGCGCACACACCAATTGTAATAAAATACTAAAACATTTATGGATGATGTAAAATTTGAGACTAACTCTTGCTTGGCCATTGTTCATTAAATTTGATTTATTGTTGCTAGATGAACCCTTGTTGTGTTATTTATTTTTGAGGATGTACATGTACATTTATTCATTTATAGAAATTATGTAGTCTTCTGCATGCAGAATAACATAGAACTTTTGTTTTCTATTGCATGCAGAATAACATAGAACTTATGTTTTACTTCCCTCGCAGAATCATCTTGATTTGCATGCTGTCTAACATAATACTTGGGTTCATGCTTGTTCTGATATATCATAAACCTATCTTCGGTTATTTCTTTAGGCAGTCACATATATTATCCATCTACAATATCGGAAATTGAGTACTATAAAGGAGACTATGCTACATCCGAAAGGACATGAGAAGAGTTTGTTGTTGTGATTGTTAGCTTCAGCAAGCCTGTCGACTATCGGTCATAGTCAAGATCAAGATTTATTTGACACAACATTTAAGGTAACCTTTTAATAGTTTTCACTATAGGTTTCAATGTGATGGGACTGGCTCCTCCTTACTATTTGTGGCGCTACCAGAGCAAGGATGGAATCGACATTGCTACAAAATTTATGATGCAGAACTTTTGCTGGTGCCATTGTCATCTGATGTGATGAGGTGGCTGTAATGGAGAGGTTGTTGCGGTCAAATGCACACGCAAGTATACGCGGTCATCAAATAATAAAGTGACTAAAAGTCGGATGTCGAACTCATGAGGACTCATGGGCGACACACCACGCGTTGTGGTAGTGGGGTTTATCAGGAACCTTGCAATTTCGAGGCAGGAGTAAAATAGGCAGCCGCGGCGTGCTACGCGCCGCCCCACGCATCGCGACTGTGGGAATCTGGAAAAAATAAATGTAACATGAAAGTTGTAGAACTTTTAAATAGCTTTCCAACGATATATATTGGAGCCTAAACGGATTTCTGAGCGAAAAGTTATGTGCATTTTACTGGACAATGCGCAATATGTCTGCTTGATTCTTTGTTTCGTTCTTAAAGTGCACTATCATCCGTTGATCTCCGAACACGATCCCAACTTAATCCTTGAGATTTTACTCAGACTTCAAAGCTCCAGAATAGCTTGAATTCATTCCATAACATCTACATAGGTCGAAATCACTCCTACAAGGCATAAAACACACATTTAGTGCAAAACACTAGCGATTAAAGCTCAAACTCAATTAAAGTACAGTAAATTAGAGTGTAATGAGCGAATAAAATACGCAATTATAGCATATTACCAACACCCCACACTTAAACCATTGGTCATCGAGCAATCAAACTACAGTTTATACCTTTTATACAATTCTCCTAACTCATCACACCAAGAATATTTAAAAATAGACTAAGCACAAGAGTGTAACATCTTCACTCAAGATTTGACTCAGAAATACCACACGTTATTCACAACTCACTCACTTACTCTAACATAGAGGTCAATGACAATACATTTCCTTCATGAATCAAGTGCCCTCACACAACAAAAGAGAGTAGTTCCACACACAATAAACTTTAAGAATAATTAGGAACTCACTCTCAGAAATAAAATTTATATGCTACAAAAGATGCATAGGCTTGCCCGTAGTGTACTACTCTACTAATCGAGCTCATTCAGTCAAGGATCAAGTAGGACTTTAATTGGTTGTTATGTAGGTTGCGGGAGTAGGATACATTTAGCTACAATAGTGACTACACCTCCCTTAGAACTTTAATACATATACTTTAACTTACAAAACACCATACTTATGTCAAACCATAATTCCACATTCACATCAATGTACATTAACTCCCTACTTCTTTAAGCACACTTACATCAAGAGTACCACCATCAAGGAATATTTTCACAACAATACAATTTTTTTTTTTTCAATTCAAGTGGCTCTTACTTTTTCAAAGCAGTGCACCTTTCTCCTCATTTCATTAGTTCCACTCAAAAGCCAAACCAACCACCCCCACACTTTAACTTTTACAAAGTTCATAACAATTTAAGCGCTCATGAGAGGTAAAAAAGTTTGAATAGATGGTTAATTCAAATAAATGGGTAAGGCTTGTAATGTTGTTGCCAAAGAAATCGGATTACAGGCTCAAAGGGTTAACTACGATACAAAACAATTAGGCGGGTGGATATATA
>ML424602.1:0-70662 GCA_005239525.1 Nicotiana knightiana
GGGCTGGCGTTTCAGCCCAAACGCCTGGCTAACGCCAGGCAGGGTCAGTGTGTTTGGCTCTGTCGCCCGGCTATCGCCCGGGTGTCTCCTTTCGCGTATCTTTCGACGTATTTGCATCTTTTTAGCTCCGTTTCCATCTCCACTTCACCTACACATGAAATAAACTCCATTAAGCACATAACAAGTGTATTTTTATCATTAAAGCGCATAAAATGTAAGGTATATCACATGTTAAACTATGCAATTTAGTCTCGCATCAGCTACTATGAACAAGAGAAGGCTACAACTGGGACACAGGTACATCCTCAAATCTCCCATCGAACACAACAACATCAGCGGCCAACATTTGCAAGCAGGGTGCTGAAGTGTAGTATGAGTACAGCCGACCCCATGTACTCAGTAAGTAACAAACCTAACATTAGGTTGAAAGTAATGACGAGCTAGAACAAGGGTCAGGTCCAACACCAATATCCAACAACAGTTCATAACAATATAAAGCAAGTGATAAAAGATGTAACTCAGAGATGAAATGCTCAGCTTATTCATAGTGTCCCGAAAATAGTTCCGCTTCTCAAATATACTAGTGAAAACAAAATCCTTTACCGAAATCGTCGAAAAATATGTGATAGTTTGAAAATTGTAGTTTTTCCAAAAATCCTTTCCATAATAAACAAGATGTTTCATTTTTTTTTCCAGATAGCAAGTGTGAAACCCCTCTATTCCCACATATCAGTATGTGTGAAAAAGTTATGAATGACGTGATACCGCACAACATGAGAAAAATGCATCTATATGCCTGTATGTCACGTGTGCATGTCACTGCCATGTATCTCAAAGATGAACTCATGTACTGACACTCTCAAAGAACTCAATTTCACTTCCTCGTACTTTTCACTCATCATGCTTAATCACTCAGTACTGTATACGGCCATTCTGGCCCAGGGAAGATCCATCCCGAAATACATACATATATCAATTGACCAATAGTAACTCAGTACTAAGTAGGGCATATACAGCCCGTGGGGAAGATCCATCCCCAGGTATATAAATGCTTCGGACAAGATCCATGTCCAAGGAAAATACATCCCTCAATATAATCAACCGCTCTAACTGGGGGTGTGTACAGACTCTAGAGGGGTTTGTACAACACAAGCGCTATCATAAAATCAGTATAACCTATGCGGCGTGCCGCCCGATCCCATAACTGTCACTCATAATCAGGCTCTTGGCCTCACTCAGTCATCAATCTCTCCAGTATCACTCACAGGCCCACACTGTCATAAAAACTAGCCCAACAACAATGATATGATGTATCAAAAAATAACATCTGAGGCTGAGATATGATATGAATGCATGAATATGACTGAGTATGAAGTATCCATAAAATTAGTGAAATGACAACATGAAACGACCTCTATGGGTCCCAACAGTATCGACATAAATCCTAAACATGATATCTAGCATTATTGAAATTTCAATTACCTTATCGTACGGTGAAAAGACATATATAAACAAAATAGAAACTACTATACAGTGCCATGAAAACAACAAAGTCCTAATTAACATGGTGCATGCCCACTCGCCCGTCATCTATCATGTACGTTACCTCAATGCCAATCACATAACACGTATATTAGGGTTTCATACCCTCAACACTAAGTTTAAAAGAGTTACTTACCTTGAACGAGCCAATTCCAATACCAAACAACCCAAGCATGCTCCAAAATGCCATCATGTGTGTTCTGACCTCCGAACGGCTCAAAACTAACTACTCAAATCTATCCGGCAATGCTAAGGGAACTAATCCCAATCGAAAAAGGTCGAATCTTTAATAAAAAACCCAAAATCGGCCCAAAAGCCCAACCCAGGCTCGCACCTCGGAACCCGACAAAATATACAAAATCCGACAACCCATTCAATACGAGTCCAACCATACTAGTTTCCCTCAAATCCGAATCCAAATCGATGTTCAAAAGTCAAAAATTCACATTATGAAACTTTAGGGAAAAAAATCCCAGTTTCCTCCTTAAATTCATCAAGCAATTGCTAAAAGTAAAGATGGATTCATGAAATATAACAAAAACAGAGTAGAGAAAACATACCTCAATTCATATGATGAAATTTTCTTCAAAAATCGCCTCAATCCGATCTCCACAGCTCCGAAAATCTAAAAATAGTTGAAACCCTGAAAATGGAGTACTTATAATTCAGCCTAGATATCGCTCTTTCGCGCACGCGGAAAACCCATCGCGTTTGCGATGAACGAAAATATCATGCCACCAAACCACTCTATGCGTTCGCGGTACACCTCACGCGAACGCGATGACCACAGATGCCACAACTTCACGAACGCGGCATACATTTTGCGAACGCATTGAGGAATCCTCCAACTCCTAGCTGCCAAACATCAACACTAGGTGAATGAATATCCCTTCACGCACACGCGAAGAACACCACATTGACCCACCGTGAATGCGACCATGGAATCGAAAACGCAATGAACTAACCAGTGCACTGACCAAAATACCCATCGTGAATGCGTTGCTCCATCCGCAACCGCGAAGCACAACTGAAACACTAGAAAACCAGCAATAACAACATGGTCCAAAATAGTGCGAAACTCATCCAAAACTCACCCGAGCCCCTCGGGCCCCGTCAAAACATTCCACCAAGTCCCATAATATAACATGGACCTACTCAAGGCCTCAAAACACACATAACAACATCAAAACGACAAATCATACCTCAAATCAGAATCTATTAACTTTGGACTTTTCATCTTCAATATCTCGTGCCGAAACATAGCAAATCAACCCGGAATCAACCCAAATTATGCACACAAATTCCAAAGGACTTTTCGAAGATATTCCAGTTCGCAGAAACAAAATCTGAATCAGATATAAAAACGTCAACTCCCTCGATCAATGTTTTGAACTTTCCAAACCTTCAAAGTTCCAATTTTTGCCATTTTTTGCCGAAACCTTCTAGAAACATCCAAATGCAAATCCGGGCATACGCCTGAGTCTAAAATCACCATCTAGACCTATCAGAACTATCAAAACTCCGTTCCGGGGTCAAATTCCCACAAGCTCGACGAGTGCCAGCACAACACAATACTAACAATGCATCACACACTGTAGAACCAAAACACACTAATCTAACACAAAGGATCATACCTCAACATAACTCCGCTGCAATGCATGACCCTATCCCAACACTAGTCTGTATGAAATACCTCAGCCACTATACTCAAAATCAATAACCACGCAATTTCGACATCAAGTATTCCAAGTGAATGACCATAACCATAGAGGAACCAATAACTCAATACCATAGAACAGAAAGAACATCACCAGAGGTGCAACCAGTCGTGCATCAGCCAAATACTCATCTCGCTCAAATTATGCTATAAGGCATAAACAGAACCGCACTATGTGTGCATATAACCAACAAATCACAACTCCTCGTATCATAGATGAGTAACTCACATATAATTTTAGAACACCAATAAGCTCAACAAGAACCGAATGGCACATCCCTCAAGAATAACAGAGCAGAGTCAACCAATCCGACCCAGTGTATAATACACATCCTCATTGGTCTGTCAACGAGCCTTGAATCAACTCTGGTCATCCACAAATAGATAGACAACCATCTGAAGGTCCATAATGACTGAACCATAGCACTTACTATCAATTGGCTAGCTCTGGCCACAACTTCACACTCCACAACCACGAAACAATCTGCTCATTAGAACTCCTAGTCTCCAAATCCATAGAACACACAAATCCCCGTATCTGATCCTGAATCCAACGCCCAAATGTCTAATACATCTCTCATACACGATCATCCCACGAGGAATACTCCTATAATTTTCCCGTGCCACATAGAAAAATTTGAATATCAGCAGTCAATCAACCAGTAGAATACCACAATACCAACAAAGTATCCATAAATCAAAACAAAGTATGCCTTAAAAATATAAAATCTCCTTAATCAATATCAAATAGTAATATCATTCACCTAGGCATCTGAAACCATCTATGATGCATAAGAATTCAGGATCTTCCTTTTAAAACCGAATTGTGACCTTACACATGCAAATCTAAATCCTGCATAACACCATACCTATTATGCCATCATAAGAAAAGTACGAAAATCTCAAATTCAGCCTTGAGTCCCAAGCAGAATACACTCCCAAGCAGTCAGAAACCTTCCATTTGATCTCATCCAGGAGAAAACCATAATACACTACATGTTCCACACACCTGTAGGAAATATACACCTCGAACTGTGGTAGCAACAATCGAGAACTATTCGAAACCCATTTTCACATAATCAAGCCATCAAACTAAATCTCTCTAACTCAACCAAGCCACGCAAGTTGCCAAAACCCAAGAGCATTTCCACGAAGCACCTGCAGAAACCCACCATATCAAAGAACCCAAAGAACCGATTATATCTATTACTGTGCTGATCCAACCTACTATCAAGTTTTCCTAATTCTCCGAGTTTTTCCCGCATTGCCTTCAAATTGATACTTCTCCTTGGTAGAATACTATGATTCTTAACCAGACATGCCCCACGAACTCTAGCATAGAACCACACCGCCCTAAGGCTCATAAGCCGCTGAATTCCCTCTTAAGCACCCCAAAAAGAACCACAACTGAGATACCTACTCTGAAGGGACCTGTCACGACCCAAAATCCATAAGGTAGTGATGGCGTCAGACATCATTGTCAGGCAAGCCAAACATTAAATAGTTAAGTTAAATTTTCCTGTTTTAGCATTTATGAAAATCATACCTTTCACTTTATTACATAATAACTAATTCAAAATCCGTTAAGTAAATACGATGGTTTAAATATTCCATTTTAGCAAATATATCCCAACACATCCCAGAACCCGTTATCACAAGTACATGAGCAAATTCTAAGAATTTCACAAATACTACAAGCTTGTCCGAAATACAAATTGGACAAGGAATTTAAATTGGAAATAAATAGAATATGAGGAAGACTCTGTCAGCTGCGGATTGCCTCCGGATAATGCAGCTCGCCTAAGTCTCCAACCATCCACGTCGCTGTGAAAGTACCTGTGCAATAAAAATGCACAGCAAATGTAGCATAAGTACGAAAACAACGTGTACTCAGTAAGTCGCCCACCTAACCTCAGAGAGGTAGTGACGAGAGGTCGATTAGACACTCACTAAAGTCCAACAAATTAATTTAGCATAATATGATATCAGTAATAGGCATACGAGGATGATAAAACAATAAATATTACGGATAACTGTAATTCAAATAAATACTAAAAGTAAATAAACATTTACTACTTTATCATCCCCCCCCCCCCCCCCCCCCAAATTTCTTAAATAAACAATTACTTCTTTATATTCCCCCAAATATCATCTCACTTCAAAATTCATGAAAAACATTTAACATTTTAGCATGCGCATACGGGATAAGGACAACCGGCCTGAGCCATAAAATAATCATGTATGTGCACTACCGAGGGTCGAACGGCCCGTAAAATAAGTGCACATTTCAATAAAATAATCATGTCTATGCACTACCGAGGGTCGAACAGCCCGAACCATAAGTGCATCTTTCAAAAAATAATCATATCTATGCACTGCTGAAGGTCGAACGGACCGTACCATAAGTGCATTTTTCAATTCGTCATGGCATACGGCCCGCTCCCATGAGAGTGGGGGAAAACACTCCGCTCGCGGAATGTAAATTGCGAAGCGGTCACATGCAGTCATGCACAATGAACAGTCCACCCCGACTACATCGGGAAAACAAATACTCATGTAAATGACAAATTTCTCTTTTACAAATCACAAAAATTAGTGTTTAAATCTTTTCTCGAAATTCATTTGCCAAGTTTAATAATATTCAATAATATCACCTTATCAGGTATACAATTATCCACTGAGGAGTCAATTCTATTTCTAAGTGATTAAAAGGGTACACTCTACCTTTCATAGGAAATAAGTTACAAATTCAATAGCATGATCTGTCTAATATTATTGGTAGGATCACATGAACAACACGTAAGATATGCTAGTGGGTTCTAGACTACCCGGACATGGCATAATAGTAGCTACGCACGGACTTCCGTCACCTCGTGCGTACGTAGACCCCGCATATAGTAGCACATAATTAATTAGTTCACCTAGGGGGACAATTCCCCATCACAAAGTAAGAAAGGAGACTTACCTCTCTTTTAAATTCCATAACCGGCTTCCAAGACCTCCTAACGGCTCCAATGGATGCACAATGCCCGAAAACTATCCAACAACGACACACCAATAAAAATATACTCTAATATTTGCAACAATTCCAAATTATATATTTCCCAACTCAGCTCAGTGAATTGACAAAAATGCCCTCGGTCCCACGTGCCCGGAATCCGAACTTTCTTGAAGATATATTCTACCCATAGCTTTACTAGTTCAAATATACAATTTACTCTAAATTCCATGCTCAAATTCGTGGTAGAAACCCAAAATACCATTTCTAGGTTTTCTTCAAAAATTTCCCAATTCTTCCACAATTTTCATGTTTTTTCCATGTTAAAATTCAGATATAATCCAAGTAATTAGCTTGCAATATGTGGGATTGACTTACCTCCAAGTTGCTAGGTGAATATCCCTCTCAAGAAGATCTAAAAATCGCCTAAGAATGAAGAAATGAGCAAAAATGCTCAAACCCCCGCTTTAAACACTCACTGCCCAGCAATCTTTGCGCCCGCGGAAAAACCTTCGCGCCTGCGGCAAAACCTTCGCGTCTGCAGTCTTCGTACCCGCGGCCAATTCTTCGCGTCTGCGGTCTTCGCACCCCCGGCCAATTCTTCGAGCCTGTAGTATTCGCACCCGCGGAAAATTCTTCACACCCACGGTGCCTGGCTAGCCCATGCCTTTTCGCATCTGCGACTCATGCCCCGCATCTGCGAGCTCGCACCTGCGGCCATCCAAGCGTAGGTGCGATCACACCAGAACATGCCAACAAGTCCTAGGCTCATCCGGTTAAC
Organism: Nicotiana knightiana; assembly: GCA_005239525.1. Taxonomy (NCBI): domain Eukaryota; kingdom Viridiplantae; phylum Streptophyta; class Magnoliopsida; order Solanales; family Solanaceae; genus Nicotiana; species Nicotiana knightiana. Next base: position 7,039 of record ML424602.1, read on the forward strand.
ACCCGGGGCCCCCGTGGCCCAACCCAAATATGCCAACAAGTTCCAAAACATAATGCGGACCTTCTCGAGGCCTCAAATAACATCAAATAACATCGAAACAATGGATCGCAACTCAACTAAATCTTTATGAACTTTAGAATTTCAAACTTCTTCATTCGACGCCGAAACCTATCAAATCATGTCTGATTGACCTCAAATTTTGCACACATGTCATATTCAACATTACGGTGCTGCTCCAACTTCCGGAATCGCATTCCGACCCTGATATCAAAATTTCCACTTCCTATCAGATTTCTCAAAAACCTTCAAATTTCTATCTTTAGCCAAATGACTTCAAAATGACCTACGGACATCCGAATTCTCTTCCGATCGCGCTCCCAACTCCAGATTCACCATACGGAGCTATTCCCAAGCTTGGAATCCCAAACGGACATCAATAACACTGAAATTCCTTACAACCCAAATTTATGAAATTTTTCTAAAATGCTATCTTCCTTAATATACGCCGAAACGCTCCCGGGTTATCAAAACCCGATCCAGACATATTCCCAAGTCCGAAATCATCATACGAACCTGCAGGAACCTTCAAATCCTGATTCAGAGGTTGTTTACTCAAAATTCCAATCTTAGTTGATTCTTCCAACTTAAGACTTCCGAATTAAGAATTTTATTTCCAAATTAACTCTAAACTTCCCGAAATTCAATTCCGCCCACGCCCACGGGTCATAATACCTGAAACGAAGCTGCTCACGGCCTCAAACCGCTGAACGACGCGCTAGAGTTTCAAACGACCGATAGGGTCGTTATATTTTCCCCCACTTAAATAGACGTTCGTCCTCGAACGTGCTAAGAACTTTTCTGGAGTTATCTAAAATCACTATTTAACACCTCGAGCACCTGCCCGTTACCTTTGTGGAATCAGCACCATGCACCGCATAACTCATCATCTGACCACAATGACACTCCCTGACCCTTAATAGCCAAAATTCCACGAATCGGATGCTCCCAATGCATCTCATGATATATATATACACATCCTTCTATAATGCTGGCGATACCACCACAACGGAGGAGATATGTGGAAATTCATAATCAACTGCCGAGTTAACAAATGGTTGAATATCTCCTCTCGACTAGAATCATCACATCATTACGAACCAAATACTGGTATTTGTTCTTAATATACACTTCACATAACCTTATCGCACTGATCCCTGATCCAATAATCTTGTCTTACCCAATATGAACTGTTCAGACAACAAATCATCCCATACATGACCAACAGTCTCATATGATACCACAACGCGCCAATAGGCCATAAATCGAACATGATACATAAAAGAATGACTCGGGAAGGGACTACTCGACTCACACAGCTAATATGAACTTTCTCAGAAATAGGAAGTAAAACACAAGAAAATAAATATAGGAACCTGACTAATCATCCCACTGTTGCGGCGTGCAACCCAATCCAAATAACATACCTGTGGCGACGTGCCACCCGATCCACACATAAAATATACATAAGAAAATACACGGAGCTGAATCGCTCACTATTACAAATTACTGAATATCGGTCACAAGCACACTAAGTACATAATACCATCCTGGGGAGACTGATAAATCCATATGCTACAAAACTCAAGCACAACTGAGGTTCGATATATATATATATATATATATTCTGGATCTCAAGAGTTGTCCTGCTCACATAACATCACCTCCACGCGGGACCTCAACAAATAAGAAATTATCAAGCCGTTTCACAACTCACATGGCACAATCATAATATTACATGGATTTGACGAAGACGGAACAACACCTGATATTCCAACACCCCTCCTTGAGGAGCGCTATAGTGAAATGAACATATCTGCCTCACATGAAGCCCATAATCTCGTTTAAATCCCTTCACACACCTCAAGCCGATTCTGCTCGTAATGAATTTGGCTGATAGCCTTACCTAGGTCCATATTAACCCACTTCCTCTCATAATACGCAATAACAACCATCATAGCCGGGACAACATCCCACAATCCACAATCGACTTGACCGAACGCCTTCTTGGAATAAATTTTTAAACAAGCAATATTGCACTTCCTTATAATTGGTATAAATCTTCAACCAATCAGGTGACTACATGTCACACTTATGCAATCTTCCCGTTTTCACGCTCCCACGACCTTCCACGATGTAACAAGTCTGCACATCCATAACACCGACCAGACTAAGGCCGAAAAACACATCAACAACCCACGACCAGGATACAAAGCCTCTCTCACCGAATATCAGTCTCAAGTGACACTGAAGTTAACACCAGCTTACTCTTGAAGTTTCAAATAACTTTTCTTGCTCATCCGAACTCATGACATCCTTGTTAACACCGAACCGCAATCTCGATTCTTACTCCCAGTTACATACTGCTTACCGCACCTAACATGCCAATCTGAGATAGCGCAAGAATTCCATCATAACATCTGAACCACCAATAGGGTGAACACTTCATCATACAGAAACCTTTTACTTAACTCAATTCAAGAGTACCATATCAACACACGAGTGAATTACCACAATCACCCAACATGCAAATCCTTAAGTAGTACTATACCACCATAACCTTTCCAGGATCCGCCTACACCTGACAGGCCATAGATCTCGAATGCTCCCACGTGAAATATATTACGATGGCCGACAAGCCCTGCACACACCAGCAAAAACCACATGCATAACTTAATCACGTCGAAGGAACCGATCACTGTCGTAAATGTGCCATTTCAACCATGGCTAATCAATCTATCTTCTTTTAATCATCTTCAATTGCCTCAAGAATAATAGTAACTTCCTTAAACTCATAGAAAACTCAACCCTCACTTATCCCGAGTGACCTTGATTCACGAGAACTTGCTACCAAAATCTTGCAACCCGTCTCATACCCTCCTGATAATCTTTCTACAACCCGGAGTTTATTTCTCTGACTCCTCCAATACTACCCTGCATGCTGAAAATAACATAGAACATTCCAACCATTTCCCTTTCTCTAAATTACGCTGCAAAAGCTCAATTCTTGATCATACGTCTGCCTTTAACCCTTAAATGCCGCATTCTTAACTTTGAATTCACTAGGACCGCTATAGAGAGTCACCCACTCTGACTGGTCCCGCATACAATCAACTCTAAGGTTCTCCTAGCACATGAACACCCTTTTCAATAAAACACGTGACTGAGTCACTACCTTTACAACTCCTGTGCCTTAGGCATAAATTCTGAATCTTTCAAAGTCTAACCCTGGTCCAATAGGGCCAACCTCTGCACATATTTATCAAATCCCACGCACGATCATCATTTTACTCCTTTCCCCTTAGCTGAAATAACTTGCCAACGCACCGACAATCCGCAACCTTATGATAACACAATCGTGCAACCCAACTGCAGGTGGTGGGACTCCCCCACTTAGCCCGAACCTACTCCTGGAACCACTCTAGACCCTGATGAGATCCTTTCTCCTTTGTTAACATGAATCTTGCTCAACCGATCCGTCCAATTCTTCAAAATTCTCTTGCTAGCACTCCCTAATTACTCAAATTATGTAGCATCATTCGCACATCCTGCCTCCCACCGAACAACCAATAGAACCCCTCTCAGAAAATTGCCAACCATGCAACCGCTAACCTATTCACCGGAGATAACCCACCCGTGGACATCACCAACTAACACCTTCCAACGACGTTGAAATGCACACTCTCTGCAACATCACTACCCCATCCTAAGCCTGCTCTCATTCTCCAACCTTACCAGTCCGCCCGCTCCCCATGGACACCTACTAACTCGCTACAATACCTTCTAATTCAGCACTATGCTGCCGCTCCCCCACTTTACGACAGCTTGACTTCTGCTTCTTACACCTGGCCTCCTAGAAATGGAACCACCGCCTAGCCTCAATTCAATATCATTCTCTGCCAATCTCATTCTTCAATACTTCTTCACCATACTCTTGCCCCATGCACCCGAGGAAACCATGGCACTGATGAACTTAACGCATTTCATTCAATCAAGGACGACCATAACACGTCACAGGTGAATACTCCACCTTACTTGAAAATACCAAGTCTTACTACTTTATCAACCCCAAGTGGACCACTCATAATCCAAATGACTTTCCTCTGTCGGAACTAAAATACCGAAATCTCGAAATCATACTCTGAGAAGACCTCCCTTCAAACAATTTATCACCCCCAACATATAGGCAATCATTCTATCATCATTTTGACAATGCGCGATAACCAATCGTAAACATCATCACAACCTGAGCATAGCCTCAAAGTTCTCAGAAGCACAGCAGCCGAGCTAAAACAACATAATATTCTCCTGCAAGGCAAAAATAACAGCCCCAACCAACTACACATGGGAAACACCTCGCACCATGTCCATAGCACCATATCAATTCCTCAAATTCCCGATTCATGGCATGCGTTTCGCGACGCGTAAGATTGAGTAGTAATAAAATTAGGCATAAGCCTTAAAGGAATCAAATCGCATGATGAGGAATCAAGAAGGGAAGTACTCCTAACAACCCTATAGCCTCTCGAAGATAAGTACATACGTCTCCGTACCGATCAACAAGACTCTACTAGATTTACTCATGACTAGTGAGACCTACGGGAACCTAGTGCTATGATACCATGCTGTCACGACCCAAAATCCATAAGGTCGTGATGGGGCCAGACATCATTGTCAGGAAAGCCAAACATTAAATAGTTAAGTTAAATTTTCTTGTTTTAGCATTTATGAAAATCATCATCTTTAACTTTATTACATAATAACTAAATAAAATCCGTTAAGTAAATACAATAGTTTAAATATTCCATTTTAGCAAATATATTCCAACACATCCCAGAACCCGGTATCACAAGTACATGAGCAAATTCTAAGAATTTCACAAATACTTCAAGCTTATCCGAAATACAAATTGGACAAGGAATTTAAACAGGAAATAAATACAATATGAGGGAGACTCTGTCAACTGCGGATCGCCTCTGGGTGATGCAGCTCGCCTAAGTCTCCAACCAGCCACGTCGCTGTGAAAGTACTTGTGCAATAAAAATGCACAGCAAGTGTAGCATGGGTACGAAAACAACGTGTACTCAATAAGTCGCCCGCCTAACCTCAGAGAGGTACTAACGAGACGTCGAATTGGACACTCACTAAGGTCCGACAAACTAATTTAGCACAATATGATATCAGTAATAGGCATACAAGGATGATAAGACAGTAAGCATTACGGATAACTGTAATTCAAATAAATACTAAAAGTAAATAAACAGTTACTACTTTCTCATTTCCACTCCCCCCCCAACATTTCTTAAATAAACAATTACTTCTTTATTTTCCCCCAAATATATCGTCACTTCAAAATTCATGAAAAATATTTAACAATTTAGCACGCGCATACGGGATAAGGACAACCGGCCTGATCCATAAAAACAATCATGTTTGTGCACTGCCGTGGGTCAAACGACCCGTACAAAAAGTGCACCTTTCAATAAAATAATCATGTCTATGCATTTTCGAGGGTCGAATGGTCCGAACTATAAGTGCATCTTTCAATAAAATAATCATATATATGAACTGCCAAGGGACGAACGGCCCTTACCATAAGTGCATATTTCAATCTGTCGTGGCGTACGACCCGTTCCCATGAGAGTCGGGGAAATAACACTCCGCTCTCGGAATGTAAATTGCAAAGCGATCACATGCAGTCATGCACAATCAACAGTCCACCCCGACTACATCGGAAAAATAAATACTCAAGTAAATGAAAAATTTATGTTTTACAAATCACAAAAATTAGTGTTTAAATATTTTCTTGAAATTCATTTTCCAAGTTTAATAATATTCAATAATATCACCTTATCAGGTATAAAATTATGCACAGAGGAGTCAATTCTCTTTCTAAGTGATTAAAAAGGTACACTCTAGCCTTCGTAGGAAATAAGTTACCAATTCAATGGCATTATTAGTCTAATATTATTGGCAGGATCACATGAACAACACGTAAGGCATGCTAGTGGGTCCTAGACTAGCCGGACATGGCATAATAGTAGCTACGCACGGACTTCCGTCACCTCGTGCGTGTGTAGCCCCCGCTGATAGTAGCACATACTTAATTAGTTCACCTAGGGGGTAAATTCCCCTTCACAAAGCTAGTAAATTCCCCCTCACAAAGCTAGTAGCACATACTTTCATAACTGGCTTCCAAGTCCTCCCGACGACTCCAATTTATGCATAACGCCCCAAAACTATCCAACAACGACACACCAATGAAAATATACTCTAATATTTGCAACAATTCCAAATTATATAATTTCTTAGCTCTGCTCAGTGAATTGACAAAAATGCCCTCGGGCCCACGTGCCCGGAATCCGAAATTTCTCGAAGACATATTCTACCCATAGCTTTACTAGTTCAAATATACAATTTTCTCTAAATTCCATGCTCAAATTCGGGGTAGAAACCCAAAATACCATTTCTAGTTTTTCTCCAAAACTTTCCCAATTTTTCCACAATTTTAATGTTTTTTCCATGTTAAAATCTAGATATAATCCAAGTAATTAACTTGCAATAGGTGGTATCGACTTACCTCCAAATTGCTAGGTGAATATCCCTCTCAAGAAGATCCAAAAATCGCCCAAGAATGAAGAAATGAGCAAAAATGCTCAAACCCCCGCTTTAAACACTCACTGCCCAGCGATCTTCGCGCCCGCGACAAAACCTTCACGCCTGCAGTGTCCGCGCCTGCGGCAAAACCTTCGCGCCTGTGGTCTTCGCACTCGAGGCCAATTCTTTGTGCCAGCGGTCTTCGCGCCCGCGGCCAACTCTTCGCGCCTGCGGTGCTTGGCCAGCCCATGCCTTTTCGCTTCTGCGACTCGTGCCCAGCATCCGTTAGCTCGCACCTGCTGCCATCCAAGCGCAGGTACGATCACACCAGAAGATGTGAGCTTCAGTTTATGCTCTCCAAGTTCAAACTTGGTCGAAGGCTCATCCGTTTAACACTCGGGGCCCTCGGGGCCCAACTCGAACATGACAACAAGTTCCAAAACATAATGCGTACCTGCTCGAGACCTCAAATCACATCAAATAAGATCGAAATAATGGATATGTAACTAAAATTAATCTAGAGTAACAAATCAAAAGATTAAAGGAAACAACGACAAGCTTAAAGACGAACTCAATATGACTGAATATTCTATGGGTTAACTAATAATCCCGTTGAGTCTTCCACTTATATCGTCTAATTACTTTATCTGGTTTATTGGTTGACAAGGTTAATATTAGTCGTAGCTTTCTCCCGAAGTACTACTCGTCTATTGAAGCTAACCTAACGCCTATATTCCTATGGAATTAGAATTAACAACAATGCATTACTAATTCCTATATAGTAACCAAGCAAAAAAATTAGGTATATTCCTATCCTAATTGTAAATCCCCCCCCCCCTCCCCCCAGAGTTAAGATCTTGCTATACTCAATCTTATATGCAATCTAGAAAATCGCTCTCCCGAGTTCATCCTAGATTCATAGATAGTATTCAATTGGTGATCAAGCAATCAAACAATTATGTGCAAGATTGAATAAGTAAACCAATATGATAAAATAATAAGAACAATTCGAGCTTCAAACTACAACGTTCATGTAGCACCCAACAACTCTAGAACTAATAAACTATGAAATTAAAGGAAGAGAAGATGAAGAAAAACTAGGTAGAAGCCTCTTCCAAGCGTGGTGTGTATTCCCCCGCGTGAACCCGCCTTCAACGTATGTTAGATCCCTTTCAAAAATAGGCTTAGTCTTGCTTTTATACACGCTGGGTAGGTCTAGGGATGAAATAACCTTGTCCCGGGCGAATTTGGACACAATTCTCGTCACCAGCATCCAGTCCAACGCCCCACGCTTGCCCTGGCGCTGGTTTGTTAAATACATTGTTTTGGAAGCCACATGTGGAGTGGGCGCTACCTGTGGCATTGAAAATCCAACTTTTCCTTTTTTCATCTGTTTTGGATATAATCTAAACACCCTTAATTAATATAAATAAACACATTTTAGATCTGAAATCAACAAAACACAAGTAAAACATGAGGTGTTATACATAAATATATATACTTAAAGCTAAATATCAAGACTCGACGCCATCCTGTGTAAATTTCGTTTTCTAGCCACATACAAATCCTGAAAAATTCTTAGTTGCTACATATAATTATTGAACCCATTAGAACCCTCTCGAGAGCTTTCCACTCCACTCAAACCATAATTAAACCGACCATACGGACCGAAAGACTTATTCCCCATTAGCACACCAACACCCAAGGAAGTAACCCACACTCCTAAGCAACCGAGAAAATTCCTACTCCACGCACACTACATCCTTCACGAATAACCACTCAATTATTTATGATTCCCATATAGCCATAGAGTGTAATACAACCTGTATCCAGGAATTCCTTTACTCGAGTCACCCACGATCCCAACCTCTACAAGTCATAACTGATTCACAAGCATACATCGAACTGAAACCAATACAACACATAATCGTGCAATCAACTCGTCGATAGAAGAATCTCCGCCGCTTGGCTCAAATCCAAAGATCAAAATACATAATAACTCCAAATGCCCATACTTTATTACTGCCACAATATCGTAGTGAAATTCGATTGAATCCTTCATAAGCTCACATACACAACCCACATAGTACCTCAAATCATCTGCAAATATCGCATTCACCCTAGTAATAGCCAAGCCAACTCCCATAAGCGGTCCAAATTCAAATTGCAACACATATAATTCACTAGCAAAAGGGAACTCTCTACAAAACAGCATAGGGACCACACAACCTTAGGAAACCCCGCGGGAGGTAACCCACCTGCTTAGCCTCAATCTGACATATCTTCATACCCTTTCACAACCACAATTACTACACAATCGCTTAATCTTCCTGAGTATGACCTTAAAAATAAGACACGCGAACCTAATTCATTTCGGCATTGAGCAATAGGAAAGTTTCTTCAATACACTCATAACACAGAACCATTCGCCACATCAAGACAGAAACTAAACACCCCATGGTAAGCTCTAGTCATCACATTCGAACAATCTGAACACATCTCTCAGTCACATCATACTCACCACTTAGTCATCCAACCACAAATTCCAATAATAGGGACACCACCAAACATATAAGTCCGAAAAGCACGTGCTCACACAACCGAAATCTCCATGCTCAAGCTACAATCAAAATCCAGCCTCAAGTCCTCCATACTTTCCCATCATCAGAACGCAAAAATCACATCTCGCACCTCAACCATGGAATCACAAGTTGTCGATACTTAACTAATAGGAGCGCTCATGTGCGCATACGAACGCGTGGAAGGAATTCAAAGAGTCATGCTTCAAGCTGAACCAATGTCGCACATTAAGGAAAGAAAGACGGTAAGGATATCTTAAATGTCATGTAGCCTCTCGAAGATAGATATGGACCTCATCATACCAATCCGCAAGTCTCTACTAAACACTTGCTCATGACTTGTAGAACCTATGAACCTATAGCTCTGATACCAATCTGTCACAACCCCAAATCCACTAGTTATGAATGGAACCTAACCCAACCTGCTAGGTAAGCCAACTAATAACTATCCAATTCCAATAACATTAACAAGATAATTAAACAAAAGGAATTAACTGAATCTTATACATTTCCCAAGGACTAGTTGCACAAATCATGAGCTTCTAAGATTATAATTTACAAAGATTGTATGAAATAAATACATTATCTATTCGAGAAGTAGATAAACAAATTTATATATTCTAAGGATACTATGAACAAAAGGCAGCTACAACCGAGATGCATGTACACCTTCAAATCCAGCTCTCATCGAACACAACAATATCAGCAGCCAATGTCTGCATACAAGGTGCATAAGTGTAGTATGAGTACAACCAACCCCATCTACTCAGTAAGTAACAAACCTAACCTTAGGTTGAAAGTAGTGACGAGCTAGAACAAGGGTCGGGTCCGACACCAATATCCAACAACTGTTCATAATAATGTAAAGAAACTGATAAAAGATGTAATTTGGAGATGAAACGCTCAGCTTATTCACATTGTCCCAATAATAGTTCATCTTCTCAAATATATTAGTGAATACAAAATCCTTTACTGAAATCGTCGAAAAACATGAGATACTTTGAAAACTGTAGTTTTTCCAAAAATCCTTTCCACAATAAATAAGATGTTTCATTTTCTTTCCAGATAACAAGTGTGGAATAATCCTATATGCCCAAATATCAATATGTTTTAAAAAGACATGAATGGCATGATATCGTACAACATGAGGAAAATGCATCTCTATGCCTGTGCGCCATGTGTGCATGTTAATTCCATGTATCTCAGAGACGAACTCATGTAATCACACTCTTTGAGCACTCGACCTTACTTCCTCATTCATTCCACTCATTATGCTTAATCCCTCAGTAATATATTTGGCCAATCCGGCCCAAGGAAGATCTATCCCGAAATATTTACATACATCAACTGACCAACAGTCACTCAGTACTAAGTAGGGTAAATCCATCCCTTGGGAAGATCCATCCCCAGATATATAAATGCTTCGGACAAGATCCATGTCCAGGGAATATCCATCCCTCAATATAATCAACCCCACTCACTAGGGGTGTGTACAGACTACAAAGCGGCTCCTACAGCCTAAGCGCTATAGTAAAATACGTATAACCGTTGCGGCGTGCAACCTGATCCCATAACTGTCACTCATAATCAGGATCTCGATCTCACTCAATCATCAATCTCTCCAGTCTCACTCACGGGCTCACAAGGTCATGAAACTAACCCGACAACAATGATATGATGTATCAATAAATAACAACTGAGACTGATATATGATATGAATACATAAATATGACTGAGTATGAAATATCAATGAAATCATTGAAATGACAACAAAAAACAACCATTATAGGTCCCAACAGTGTTGGCATAAAGCCTTAACATGATATCTAGCATGATTGACAACTCAATTACTTTATCGCATGGTGAAAACACAGATATTAAAAAAATAGGACTACTATACAGTGCCATGGAAACAACAGAGTCCCCATTCACATGGTGCACGCTTGCACGCCCGTCACCTACCATGTTTGTCACCTCAATACCAATCACATTACACCTATTTCGAAGTTTCATACCCTCAGCACTAAGTTTAGAAGAGTTACTTACCTCGAACAAGCCAATTCCAATACCGAGCAAGCCAAGCGATGCTCCAAAATTCCATCCCACGCGTTCCAACCTCTGAACGACTCGAAACTAAACAAAAACAACTCAACTACATCAACCAATGCTAAGTGAATTAATCCCAATCAAAAAAGGTCGAATCTTTAATCAATTCCCAAAATCATCCTAAAAATCCCAACCCGCCCTCGCACTTGGAATCCGACAAAATTTACAGAATCCGAGAACCCATTCAATTACGAGTCCAACCATACTAGTTTCACTCAAACCCGACTCCAAATCGATGTTCAAACTCAAATATTCACATTATGAAACATTAGGTTAAAACCCCCAATTTTCTATTTAAATACATCAATCAATTGCTTAAAATAAAGACGGATTCATGAAATATAACCAAATTCGAGTAGAGAATACTTACCCCAATTCATATGCTGAAATTTTCTTCAAGAATTGCCTTAATCTGAGCTCCATTGCTCCAAAAATATAAAAATGGTTGAAACCCTCAAAATAGAGTACTTATAGTTCTGCCCAGACATCCCTCTTTCGCGAACGCGGAAAACCCATCGCGTTCGCGATGAACAAAAATCTCCTGCCACAAAAACACTCTACTTATTCGGAGTACACCTCACGCGTATGTGTTGACCACAGATGCCACAGCTTCGCGAACGCACCTTACTTTTCGCGAACGTATCGAAGAATCGTCCAACTCCCAGCTGCCAAACCTCAACACATATACCTGCACGCGGATGCGAAAAACACCACATCAACCCACAACGAACGTAGTCAAGGAAGCGCGAACACGAAGAACAAACCACTACACTGACCAAAATACTCATCGCGAACGCGTTGCTCCATCTGCGATCACAAAGCACAACTGAAACACCAAAAAACTTGCAATAATAAGATGGTCCAAAATAGTATGAAACCCGTCCAAAACCCACCCGAGTCCCTCGGGACCACGTCAAAACATACTAAAGGGTCCCATAACATAACACAGACCTACTCGAGGCCTCAAAACACACATAACTCCATCAAAACGATGAATCACACATCAAATAGAAATCTATGAAAAATGTAGCAAATGAATTAACCCATAATGAACCTAAATTTTGCACACAAGTCCCAAAGGACATATCAAAGCTATTCTAATTTCCGGAACCAAAATCTGAATCCGATATCAAAATGTCAAATCTCGGTCAAACTTTTGAACTTTCCAAACCTTCAAATTTTCAATTTTTGCTAATTTGCACTGAAACCTTCTAGAAACATCCAAATGCAAATTCAAGCATATGCCCGAGTCCAAAATCACCTTGCGAACCTATCAGAACAATCAAAAATCCGTTCCGGTGTAAAATTCACAAGAAGTCAAAGTTGGTCAACTCTTCCATCTTAAAGCTTCAACAATGAAATTCATCCTTCCAAATCGATTCCGTATAACCTGAAAATCATATCGACAATTTGCATAAGTCATAATACATCATGCAGAGCTACCTATGCCCGCAAACCACCAAGCAAGGTGCAAATGCTCAAAATAACCGATCGGATCGTTACACCTATTTTCCCAAAATTTGGTTTATGTGAAACATACAACCAATACCAGCTCAATAAGAAACAAAACAAAAAAATGAAATTTAAGAGACCTGCATTGCTTCAACATCTTGAGTGAGGGAAGCATCGTCTTCCATCGAAGCCAAACTAGGGGCACACGATTATTTGTATGTGCAAGCTTATTCTATTCAAAAGCAGTTGAGTTTTGATTTTTGCTTTCGCCAATCACAGTTCTCTTTCTAATACTTGTTTTTATAGAGCGCAAATCAAAGTTGTGTCCTCTTCCCCTTAATAAGGTACCATGTTGAATATATGCATGATGTACATTCTCTGAAGTTGATCCCATTTCAGACGTCTGAAATTTTGATGGTTTCATGTCAACCAAAAAATAAGTTAAAATTATGGAGTAACTGTTAGCTGAGAAAGATAAAAACCATTAAGACCAGTAATAATATTATTTATCACAAGAAAATTTCCATGTATATAGTGCTGATAAAAGAATTAACTTGTGTTAGAATTAGAAAATAGAGACAAAATACAACATGACTAAATATGTGGTTTTTAACAAGATATTGAAACCAATTTTCTTACAACAAAACAGAAATCAATATTTGTCGGTGTCAAAAGGGAAAAAATATACAGCCAACTGCTAATGAAAGAACTTATATGTGGTTAGAAAAACAAAGACAACATACATGATACAACCAGGCTGCACTTGTAAAACCATATTCCAACAATTGATTCTTGCCAATTTCTTGAAGAAAGAAAGAGAAAACTATCATCAGCAGCACAAACTGTTAACTACTAATAAGATATGATCATAGATAAATCAATTTTTTCATCTCATGAAAATAAAAGAAATAAAATTTCGACTTTTTATTTATGTAATGCTGATAATTTCTTACTTCTAAAAGTCCATTTTAACTGGAAATTCATGTCAAGTCAAAATGCATCACATTATATGCTTTGGAACAAGGATGAGCTGGTTGTAAATTTTCTGTTACTTCTGTTCTAGTAGTAATAATAAGTCAAGAGTATTAACCTTGAAAGAAGTCCGAGCATAGTAAATATGCAACTAGTGTTGGCATTACTGTAAAGGAAAAAAATAAAATCAGATTTATAATGAATCAACAATATGCCAAATTATGCAGTATTTATTATAAGGTAGAAATTTTATTCTGAATATGCCACAAGTTGGTACCAAACAAGTGCATCAGACTGCATGGAGTATCCATAACAGTCGTTTATATTTTTATTCCTAGAAAGTCCAGAAAATCCATGAATAGATTCATACTAACTATCAGTTCCAGTTTTCCTAGAAAAGCAAGAATCAAGGGGCCTAAGGAAATAAATGTAAACATCATCCACTATAAAGATTAAAAACTATCATGAGTTCTTTTCCTTTTCATGTGTATAGAATTATCCAAATTCTCCAAATCACCATTCTTTTCTTGCAAAATATTAAAAGTATCACGAGGTAGAACTTTTTTTTGCAACATGTTAGCCTTTATTTGAAGGATCATCGACATAACATACTTGTAATGTTTGGTTTGATAATATAAATGGCTCATTAGTTTTCAATAACCGCTGAGGTTTAAAACTCACAAAGCCCTATTCATCCATTTTAACTCCCTTTTCCTGGTTATACACATCAAACCACATACATCTAAACAAGATCACTCTTTCCCCCCAATAAATTGCAATTCAGGAATGTTAGTGAGTTCTCCATAATAATCAACATTTTTATTCTCTTCATTTGTCTCACCAACTACAACCACCCCGCAGTTTTGTTTTCTCAACCCCTGTCATAGCCTTCCCCATGAAATTTATATCCATTAGTAATGTAACCTTTGAGACGTCACATATATGGCAGGGGACCACGTGACAAAGTGAGAAAATCTTCCATTTCTTACTGTTATCACATTTGTACAATTCACAACCTATCAAAATCAATTATATAATTTAATTAGCAAATACTACAAAAAACTATGTTTAAAAAACAACAATAGTATATAACTAGTACTAACCTTTTTTTTAACAACTAATGAACTCTCTATCTGAATGTTTTTGAGAGGTGTCACCCGGAATTTGTGAAATTCTCTACAAAAAATTAAAGAATAACATGTCATTTTAATTAAAATCATGGATAAAGTATAAATGAATTATTATGTGAATTATCCATCTGCATAAGGCTAATCTCTGCCTTGATCTGCATAAGGCTAATCGCTGCCTTCCCCTCGCATGAGACTAAGCTCTGTCTCCATATTACATGAGGTTAAGCTCTACCTCCATTTTGCATAAGGCTAATCTCTGCACTCACTTGCATAAGGCTAATCTTTTCCTTCATTTGCATGAGACTAAGCTTTGTCTCCCTACTTGCATGAGGCTAAGCTCTGCCTCAAATTTGCTTCTTCACCGAGACTAAGCGTTGTCTCTCAAGTATTATTTACTTCGCTCCTCTTTCGGGCTAAGCTCTGCCCCCCAATTTGCAAGACTAAGCCTTGTCTTGTAGACATCAAATTGTTGCATCTCATGGGCTGAAATATCGCCAACTTTTTCAAAGGCGTCATAGTCTAACGACATCATCCTCATAGCCGGAAGACAGCATTTCATGGCTTGAGGATCTCGCTCAATCTTGCATACCATTATTCAAAGGCGTCATAGTCCGGAGGCACCATCTTCAGGGCCCGAGAACATCATTTCATGGCCTGCGAGTCTCTCATCAAATAATTCATGGCCCAGGACATCATGGTCTAGGGATGTCATCCCTAACCGTCCGAAGACATCTTTCATAGTCCAACGGGAACCTGCATCATGTTTAAATTTATGCACAATATACGCTTGTATTACCCTTATTTGAAGGTAATCCAGCGAGCAACAACTATCCCAGTAGGAGAGATCCCCCTCCAGTTCCTCAAATGTATCAAACCTAACCTCTCTTGTAAACCGTTCATCCGCACATCCCTAGATATTGCGTCCATTCTTGTAATGATTTCACCGGTATGTTTCACCGGTGAATCCGGAACTACATACGGCCTGATTTCTGTAAAACCAGGGATATGTAGGCAGCTCAGAAGCCATAGTATGACCTAAATCTCCCAAACCGTTTCGCTCGGCCCAAACTGGCCATCATATCTTTACCCGACAACTCTTTCATCCTTTTCGGGTAAAGAGGGGCAGCTGTTGATACCCAATTTTTTCCAAAATATTCTTAATTGCATATATACCTTCAAAATCATGCATTACTAGAAATTGGTATTTTGCCATAATTTTTCTATGTTTTATTAATTTGTACAGTCGCCTATTCCAGGCGTCAAATATAACCAAAATCTCACATAGATTCCAACACTTCCAAAGTTATGACTTTCAGAATAGAAATAAGTACGAAATACAAAATATAATAGAGTAAAGCAGTAAGTTTTCAACTCTGTAAGTTTCAAATCCTTAAGTTTCAAAAACCAGTAAAACATTTTTAAAATCCAGTAAAACGTAAGTGTCCACCCTTATCAATTACTCGTTGCGGGGTGCAACCCGATCCCACCTTATCACTATCATTTATTTCACCTGTCCACGCTTATCACTATCATTTATTTCACATGTCCACCCTTATCACTATCATTTATTTCACATGTCAACCCTTATCACTATTAGTTATTTATTTATCAAAACTTTCACAATTTAGGACAAGCCTATCACAACACTTTATCTCAACAATTGTAAACAGAAAACAATATAGCTCGTAAGTTTTAACAAATATCATATCACAATGGAACCAACCATAATATATGTAAATGCCGTAACGCTGTCAACCCATCTCAGTCTTTATGTATCATGACGTAATCAAGAGAACATCCAACACTTTTAACACACTTGCAACAACAATTGGAAATAATCTAATGAAACCAAATAGCCATGTAAACCTCAACAATCATAAAACAGTTAAACCGGGAAGCAAATAAATGGGAAACGAAAAAGAGATCATGTTAAACAACCATTTAGTAGTGCATACATACTCGTCACCTCACTTATACACAACACACGAGAAATTCACATAACAGTCAAGTTGGGGATTCCTATTCCCTGAAGTCAAGGTTAAACATAACACTTACCTCGATGTCACAAGAAAATCGCTGCCCTAGCACATCTTTTTCTTTAGAATTTGCCTCTATTCCGCTCAAATCTAATCACAATTGGTTCACGGTCATCAATTATAGCCTAAAGGAATCAACTTTATTGAAAAAAAATAATGTTTCTCCTATCTTTTCCTATCAAAATCAAAAATCGACCCTGGACCCACATAGTGTCAACTCGAGGTTCGGACCAAAACCCGTTTACCCAATCTCCCCCGATCTCGGATATGCAATTGGTATTTGAATCCGACCTCAATTCGAGGTCCAATTCTCCAAATTTTGAAATTCCTAAGTTCTACCCAAGAATTCCAATTTTTACCACGAACTCTAGATTCTAAGTTGAATCTTGTTAAAAGTTGTTAAGGAATGAAGGCATTAAGTTAAAAATCACTTACCAATGATTTGGAGAAGTTTGGGTCGTTGAAAAATCGCGTATGGAGGTATAGAGTTTGAGAGAATGGAAAAATGGGTGAAAATCCCGTCAAAATCTCATTTTATAGGCTGCTGGTGTCGCATTTGCGACCCGGAGTTCGTAATTAGGACATCTGGTTTTTCTCTGACACTAAAATGGGCATAACTTCCTCATACAATGTCCAAATTTGATGATTCTTTTTTCTATGGCTTAGTAATTACGATACAGACCTACTGTATTGATAAAAACTAAATTTGGAGCCCATTTGCTCAATGTGGTATCATTTATGCTTGAAGAAATGACGATGAAGCATCAAAAACAGGCGCAACAAAGCCTAAACCTATCCAAAACTCACATAATCCCTTGGGGCTCCAAACAAAACATGCACGGAAGTCTAAAAACATCATACATACTTACTCGTGCGATCAAATCATCAACATAGCATCAAAACTACGAATTTAACCTCAAAACTCATGATTTTCTCAAGAACACTTAATTTTTTTTCTAATTTTTCAACTGGATGTCTGAATTACATCAAATCAACTCTGATTCTCATGAAACTTCACAAATAGGACCTAAATAACATGAAAAACTTGTTCCGGGCTACGAAACAAAAATACGGGCTGATATCATAAATTTCACATACTATTTCCTTTCTTTATTTCTTGAATTAACTAGCAGAACAATTTTCTTCATAAATTATTTTCTATGGCTAGGGACCTCAAAATTTATTTCCGGGCATACGCCGAGTCCATATTTTACTGCGGATCTCCCGAAATGGTCGGAACATAGATCCGGATCCGTTTACTCAAAAGGTTGACCGAAGTCAACTAAAATCAAAGTTAAACTCTAGAAATTTCTATTTCTCGTATTTTCGCGTAAAAGCTTTCCGGATTCATGCCTGAACTGCGCACGTAAATTGAGGTAATTAAAATTAGTCTTTTTAAGTCTAATGAGCCTGGAATGGAGTCTTAATCCATAAGATGACCCTTTGGGTCATCACAATCTCCCCCTCTTAAATAAATGTTCATCCTTGAACGGACATAGAAAATCCTTGAAATAAATGTTCATCCTTCTCTCTCTACTGCACCCGAACCGAAGGAAATTTCTTTATTTTTGGATAATCTCTTAGAAATAATCAACTGAGGCTCATTATATCCATAAAGAAGGCCAAGAAGAGTCCATTCCGAGGGGAAATGTGAATTTTGCTTTGAGGAATTCAAGAATCGAACATCCGCCAACCGGCTCCACGAGTATTTGTGATATCAAGAAATGAGGATTTAGAGTCAACCGGCGTAATTGAAAATGTAGTTGAAGTTGATCCTAGTCCGAAGAAAATAAAGGATACCAAAATTCCGGGAAGAATTGAATCCCGAATGTTTGACAGCCAATGTTCATGCATC
Source organism: Nicotiana knightiana (assembly GCA_005239525.1). NCBI lineage: Eukaryota > Viridiplantae > Streptophyta > Magnoliopsida > Solanales > Solanaceae > Nicotiana > Nicotiana knightiana. The sequence goes on from ML424602.1 coordinate 25,823, forward strand.
AAAGATTTGGAGGAACTATCTCTATGGTGTGCCGGGTGAGGTTTTCACAGATCCTTGCAGTCTTCGGTACTTATTAAAGAAAAATAATCTCAATCAGGGACAGGGGAGATGGTTGGAGTTACTCAAAGATTATGACGTCACATTCCAAGCATTTCTCAACATCGGACTTGTGTGGTGATATGGAAGTTGAACTACATGATCAAAAGAGAATACGAGGAGGAGGAACAAAATTCACACCATTTACAATTTGAAAGGAATGATACGGAAAATAACATTCCTCCCATGAAACCGAGAAGTGCATAGTGAAGAAGTTATAGTTCGACTTGTTCATCAACCTATCATTCTCACCGTTCGTTGTTGTAATCTTGATTCCAAATTAGGTGGCCGATTTTTTATTTCTCAAGCGACGAGACAATTGGTAAAATTAATTTATGTCTTGCCATGTCGTTAAATGTGGTACTTGGTGGTAGCGGCCCATTTTTTCTCAAATTATTAGTCGTTCTAACCATTAGGATTGTTTAGTGTAAGGATTTATCATTATTTCCTTATAATTCTATTATTTTTGTTATCCTTATTATTATTATTATTATAAGATATTTATTATAAATATTATTTCATTCTTATTTTTTCTTATTTTAAAGAAAGACATTTTTTTTGTGAAATGGAGTTCGCATTTGCGAACTGGGCAGTTCTGGGGAGGGGTTCGCATTTGCAAACTGGGTGTCACAAATGCGACACCTAAGGCTCAAAAGGGGGTTTGACGGTTCATTTGTAGAAAACTGAAAAATTTAGTTTGGGACTCAAGTAACAAGACGATTTAGTTCTTCCCAACCTTCCAACTCTCAGTTCCTCACTTCTAGGTGCAACAATCAGGTAAACTTGCTAAATCCTTGAATTTTCTTCTTCCTCTTCTTCTTCTTTTTCAATTATTTTCCCAAAACCTAGGGCTTGAAGTGTGTTCTTGTTTTTCTGTGCACAAACACTAGAAATCTCAAATTTCATGTTGTCAATTTCTTGATGAGGTTGGTTGAGAGTGTTAGTCCAGAAATGTGTTAGGTAATTGAGAGAAATCTGAGTGCCCTTGATTGTTAGAATTACGAGCAAAATTTTGTGCCAAAATTTTGAAGTTTCTTTGCATTTCGTAGTTATTTGTGATGTTTATTGCATGACTTAGTGTGTAGAGACTGTTTGGTGTTTTCCCCTGGTGTTTAGAAGTGGTTTCATGGAAGGAGTTTCAATATTAGGGACTATTCTAGGGCTGGGGACGACGGGTTCGCATTTGTGAAGGAGAGTTCGCATGTGCGAACTATGACTGTGCTGACAGACTTCGCAATTGCGATGTTTTTTCTTGCAATTTCGATACATGAGGACTTCGCATTTGCGAAGGAGAGTGTTGCAATTGCGACATCAGAGCGAAACTATTGACTTCGCATTTGCGAAGAAATATGTCGCAAAGTTGACATCAGAGAGCAAATATTTGCACATTTTGAAATTTTTGAAATTTTTTCTATGTATGGTTTCAACTGTCCAATCACTCTTTTGATATCCAAGATTCATTTTGCAACATATTTCATGGATATACTCCGTTTTCATTTCAATGATTTGTTTTGCAGGCCCACATATTGAGAATGAGTTCCGACTCCACTGAATCCTTGCCCCGAAGTCCCATGGAACTTGAGGACAACTACGACCAACACAGATTCTTATCACGAGGGTGCCAGGAACAATATTACAATGAGCTAATGACAAAGAAGTTGTTCCCGGAGAGTGGAATTGAGATGGACAAAGTTGAGCAACGTCTGTCTGAGTTCTACCGGAAGCTTGTTGCTATGGGCTGGAGTTGTTTCGCACCTCCGCCTTGCAGGGCAAATGAGCAATGGGTGAGGGAGTTTCTATGCGAATCTCCCTGCCATAAACATGAAAAAGTCGAAGGTGAGTATTCGAGGAAAGATGGTACATTTCGGGGCAGAAGATGTGAACGACATCTACCACCTTCCTGACCACGACATGGATCCGTTCCGTGAGAAAAATAAGCTTCCAGGGGATTATTTGGCTTCCAAGCTATGCCCCGGTGTGGATGTTCCTTGGGCATTGGAAAAGAAATCAATCACCTCTCAAGAGTTCACCGCTGAAGCGAAGATATGGCTAGCTATTGTGTGTAGCCGTGTCTCTCCAGCGTCCAACATCTGGAATGTGCCCATACTGAGAGCACTTATGGTAGCTTGTATCCTTGACGACATTCCACTCAAAGTTGGCGACATTGTCGTCACTGAGTTAAAGGAGTAACTTCTCCTAGATGGTACGTAACTTATATTCGCATCTCTTATTACTGAATTGTGCTAGGTGGTTGGGGTGGAGGAGGATCCAGGGGACAACTAGGTAGAGCGGGGTAGGCCTATCCACCCCTTGAAGAAGAGAGGAGAGGGTGGAGTTGTCAAAAGCAAGAAGAGAAAAGTGGGATTGCCTCCTCAGGCTTAGCAGGTTAGTCAGCCTTCTCCCTCTACCGATGGCCCATTTGATGTACTTTCTGAAGAGATGAGGCAGGTTCGCAAGTTGGTATCCCAACTTCCACAGTGAACGGGGGAAACATCTAAGGGCCGCTCTGCATATATTTCACAAAAAGACATTAAGAAATACCTTGAGGATCATAAGAAACAAGGGGGCTCATTTGTAGAAGTTGGAGAGGGCGTACGCAGATTTGGCCACGACACATGATGGCTTGAGTACTTCTCATGCCAAGCTGGCAGGTGCACACGCCCAGATGAAGAAGACGGAGAAGAAGAGAGACAAGTTCTTCATTCACATGTGGAAGGGTGTGAAGGGGTTGTTTAAGGTGTTGAAGCCACAAGATCCATTGCCCTCTATTGAGCCGTAGGAAGAGGATGATGTTCCAGCTCCCTATTCCGAGGAGGGGAGAGAGGAGAGGGTGACACATTCCGACAGCGAGGGAAGTACATGATGCAGTATTCAGGGGGCACCGTTCATCATTTTCACTTTACTTGTTAGATTTCAGGTTGAGGTGGCCTCTTTGAATAACTGTGATTTGGGATGTAAATATTTCTTTACTTTCTTGTAGTTTTGGTGCTGGGATTTGGTTCTTATTTTCCGGTGAAAACCTAGTTTTTGTTTTATCTTTTAGGTGAATTGGTATTCTGTTTATCAAGTTATTTATTATATTTCTTTTATGTGACACTGCGTGGTTCTCGTGTGGATGGTTATGTTGAAATTATGCACGGTATGTTTTATTTTGAGCGGTGATATCCTTGATAACCAGTTGATCTTTTCTCTTTGTTCTAACTCTCCTTGATGATAGATAGCTTCGTGGCTTTCTTTCAGAAAATTTTGTCTTGTAGTGTGGGTATAATTCTATTAATTTAGAAGAAATGTAAGGTTTACATTGAGGTTGTTCCCATAGGCTGACTTGGTGGTTTGATTAGTGAGAACATGATTCGTACTGACATGTGGCTTGTTTTTGAAAGGAAAGAAATGGTTGAAGCAGGGACTATTATCACACAATCTCCAGTATGAATTCTTGCTCTTACATTCACATAATACTTTCTCAGGTTATATGTGGTTCCCTTTTGAGATTCACTGATTCCACTTGAGTTTTCACGTGCCATGAGTGGGGTTATTTATTGGAAATTTTCTTGCATCATCTGTGGTTCAGGACTGGTGTTGGGGGAGAACCTAATATGCTGGTCCGCGGGAGAAAATCACACATTCCCGCCATTTGCAAGTGAGTAGAAGGATTCGTTCAATGTTAGAGGTAACAAGATCCGCACGATAGAGTAGAAGTGAATTAAAATGGGGTTTGTTCCTAACTTGATAGCCTCTGAGAGATAAGTACAGACGTCTCTATACCGATCCTTCAGACTTTATTAAGCTTGTCCGTGAATTGTGAGACCTAAGTAACCTAGGTCTCTGATACCAACTTGTCACAACCCAAATTCCAAACCCTCGGGTTTGTGATGGCGCCTAACACTACACTTGCTAGGCAAGCCAAGGTTAAAATTTACTTAGTTAATTTCCATTAAAAATCCATTCAACCATAACAAAATAATTCAAAATAAACTAAGCTTTATTACTACCATTTGCATAATTCCACAAATAAAATAATAATTGAATAACCGAACCGGGCCTCTAACTAAATAACTAATCATAAAACCATCCCAGGGTCTGGTGTCACAATTCACGAACTACGAAGAATGCTACAAATAATGGGCTGAAGGAATTGTATATCTGTTTTGAGAGAAGTAAAACAGTGTCTGAAAATAAGTGAAGACTCCACGAATCTGCGGATGGTAGCAGATCTATCTCGTGTCTCCGAGCAATGACATCAACTACTAAAATCTCCTAACTCTTACCAGTACCTGGGACTGCACAAAAGAGTGCAGAGTGTAGTATCAGTACAACTGACCCCATGTACTGAGTAAGTGGCGAGCCTAACTTGGACGAAGTAGTGACGAGGCTAAAGCAGGGAAATTATAACTTAACATGTAACAATACATATAATAAAGCAAGAAAATAATTCTACACAAACAAGAAACATAAAATGCAACAATAAGTACAATAACTCAGTTGCCTATTCCAGGCCTCAGCTGTAACCAAAATCTCACATAGATTTCCAACACTTCCAAAGTTATGACTTTCATAATGGAAGTAAGTAGGAAATACGAAAAATAATAGAGTAAAGTAGTAAGTTTTCAACTCTGTAAGTTTCAAATCTTTGAGTTTCAAGAACTAGTAAAACATTTTTGAAATCCAGTAAAACATAAGTGTCCACCCTTATCAATTACTTGTTGCGGCGTGCAACCCGATCCCATATGTCCACCCTTATATCTATCATTTATTTCACTTGTCCACCAGTATCACTATCATTTATTTATTTATCAAAACTTTCAGAATTCAGGCCAAGCCATTCATAACACTTTTATCTCAACAATTGTAAATAGAAAACAGTATAACTCGCAAGCTTCAACCAATATCATCTCACAATGAAACCAAACAGAATATATGTAAACACCATAACAATTGACAATAATCTAATGAAACCAAATAGCGATGTAAACCTCAACAATCATAAAACAGTTAAACCGGGAAGAAAATAAATGGGAAACAGAAAAGATATCATGTTAGACAACCATTTAGTAGTGCATAGGTACTCGTCACTTCACCGATACACCCCACACAAGAAATTTCACATAACAATCAAGTTGGGAATCCCTATTCCCTCAAGTTAAGGTTGAACCAAACACTTAACCTCGATGTCACAAGCAAATTGCACAACTTTTCCTTTAGAATTTCCCTCTATTCCGCTCAAATCTAATCACAATTGGTTCACCATCATCAATTATAGCCTAAAGGAAACAACTATATTGAAAACACAATGTTTCTCCTATGGTTTCCTATACAAATTCAAAAATCGATCCCGGGCCCGCTTGGTCTAAACTCGAGGTTCAGACCAAAACCCGTTTACCCAATCTCCCCCGAGCATGGATATGCAATTGGTATTGGAATGCGACCTCAATTCAAGGTCTAATTTATCAAAATTTTGAAATTCCTAAGTTCTACCAAAAAATCTCAATTTTTACCCGGAAAACTGTAGATTCTAAGTTGAAATCTTGTTAAAATTTGTTATGGAATGAAAGGAATTAGTTAAAGATTACTTACCAATGATTTGAAGAAATTTGGGTCGTTGAAAAATCACCTACGGAGGTTTAGGGTTTGAGAGAATTGAAAAATTGGTGGAAATCCCGTCAAAAATCTCATTTAATAGGCTGCAGATATCGCATTTTCGACTCGGAGTTCGCATTTGCGACATTTGGCACCGACAGTTTTTCTCCTACACTATAATGAGCATACCTTCCTCATACAATATCCAAATTCGATAATTATTTTTCCTATGGTTCTGTAATTACGATACAAATCTAATGGTTCAATAAAAACTAAATTTGGAGCTCATTTTCTTAATGTGTTATCATTTATGCTTGAAGAAACGACGATGAAGCATAAAAAACAGGCGCAACATAGCCTAAACCTATTTGAAACCCACATAAGCCCTCGGTGCTCCAAACCAAACATGCACCCAAGTCTAATAACATTTGACGGACTTGCTGATGTGATCAAATCATCAACATAACATCAAAACAACAAATTTAACCTTAAAAGTCATGATTTTCTCAAGAATACTTATATTGTTTTCTAACTTTTCAATCGGATGTCCGAATTACATCAAATCAACTCCGGTTCTCATGAAACTTCACAGATAGGACCTAAATAACATGACAAGCTTGTTACCTTTCTTTCGGGCTACGGAACCAAAATGCAGGCCTGATATCATAAATTTCACATATTGTTACCTTTCTTTATTTCTTGAATTAACTACCAGAACAATTTTCTTCATAAATTTTTTTCTAAGACAAGAGACCTTGGAATTCATTTCCAGGCATACGAAGAGTCCCATATTTTACTGCAGAATGTCGGGATCATCGGAACACAGATCCGAGTCCGTTTACTCAAAATGTTGACCGAAGTCAACTAAAATAAAAATTTAACTCTAGAAATTTCTATTTCTCATTTTTTCACATAAAAGCTCTTCGGATTCATGCTCGGATTGTGCATGCAAATCGAGGTAATCACAATTAGTCTTTTAAGGCTTAAGAGCTTGGAATGGAGTCTTAATCCATAAGATGACCCTTTGGGTTATCACATATGCAGTCTGTTTCAGTGAGTTAGCTCATCATGCACCGACTTTGGTTGCCACTGTTAGAGAGAGTATTCTTCGCATCGTAGAGGGGATCTACCCCAGTATGGCCAGAGAGTTGGAGATGGATATCACTTATCAGCAGGCACTGAGTATTGCCAGGAGAGTAGAGGGCATGTTTTCCCGAGACAGAGAGGAGAGGGAGGCCAAGAGGTCTCGAGAGACTAGTCATTATTTAGGAGCTCGTGCACCTGTGGCACGCTATGGTAGGGGTTTTGTGAGTCACCCTGTTCTTTCAGCTCTTTCAATGGCCAGCGGTATTTCAGCTCCTCCTAGACCTCACGAGCTCTATTATGCACCGCCAGTGTCTAGTATGCCTCCAGTTTGAGGTGCTATTACCGGCCAGTCTAGTAGGCAAGGTCCTTGTCAGTCTTAGCCATTGCGTCCTCCGAGGGGTTGTTTGAGTATGGTGACACTCGTCACATGATTAGAGATTATCCCAAATCCAGAAGGGGTGCCCCTGCACAGACTTATCAGCCTCCACGTGCTCCACCTGGTCCTCCGACTATCCTTCTAGCCCCAACTGTCACTCCAACTCTTTAGCCAGCTCGAGGTGGACGTCAGGGAGGTAGAGGTCGCCCTAAAGGGGAAGGAAAAGCGAGGTACTATGCCCTTCCAGCCTGTTCCTAGGCTATTGCTTCAGATTCAATCATCACAGGTATTGTTCGTGTTTGTCATAGGGATGCATCAGTATTGTTTGACCCATTCTCTACGTATTCATATGTGTGCTATTATTTTTCTCCACATTTGGGGATATCTCGTGATTCTTCTTAGTTCCCCTGCTTATGTACCTACTCTTGTGGGAGACTCTCTAGTTGTGGGCCGCGTATATCGATCATGTTTGGTTACTCTTAGTGGTTTTGAGACCAGGGTTGATTTGTTATTACTCTTTATGGTAGATTTTGATGTTATATTGGGCATGGAATGGTTGTCGCCCCATTATGATATTCTTGATTGTCACGCTAAGACTGTGACGCTGGCCATGCCAGGCTTACTGAGATTAGAGTGGAGAGGTACCTTAGAGTATACTCTCTGCATGGTAATTTCATGTTTTATGGGTCGGTGGATGGTTGAGAAGGGGTGTGATGCATATTTGGCCTATGTGAGGGATGTCAGTGTTTATACCCCTTCAGTTTAGTTAGTCCCAGTAGTGAGGGAATTACCTGATTTATTTCCAGCTGATCTTCTAGGTATGCCGCCCGATAGAGATATTAATTTCGACATTGATTTGTTGCGGGGCACTCAACCCATTTCTATTTACTCCTTATCGTATGGCTCCTCCCGAGTTGAAGGAATTGAAGGAGAAGTTTCACGAGTTGCTTGATAAGGGTTTCATCAGGCCCAGTGTATCACCTTCGGGTGCTCCGGTATTATTTGTGAATAAAAATGATGGCTCTATGCGTATGTGTATTAATTATCGGCAGGTGGACAAGGTTATAGTGAAGAACATGTATCCTTTGCCTCACATTGATGATTTATTCAACCAGTTATAGGTTTCCATGATGTTTTTCAAGATTGAATTGTGATCTGGCTATCATCAGTTGAAGATTCGGGAGCCGGACTTCCTGAAGATTGCCTTCAGGACCAGATATGGTCACTCTGAGTTTCTTATCATGTCATTTGGGCTGACCAATGCCCTAGTATCTTCTATGCATTTGATGCACAGTGTGTTATGACCTTATCTTGATACCTTCATCATTGTCTTTATTGACGACATCCTGGTATATTCCCGATCTTGGGAGGATCATGAGCAGCACTTGAGGACCGTCTTTCAAACTTTTAGAGAGAAGAGATTGTATGCAAAATTCTCTAAGTGTGAATTCTTGCTTGATTCAGTGGCGTTCATGGGCCACATAGTGTCTTGTGATGGGATCAAGGTAGATTCGAAGAAGGTGGAGGTGTTGCAGAGTTGTCCTAGACGGTCATCATCTATTGAGATCCGCAGTTTACTTGGTTTGGCAGGGTACGGTAGAGGGATTTTCATCTATTGCATCACCTATGACCAGACTGACCCAGAAGGGTGCTTCGTTCATGTGGACGGAAGAGTGTGAGGAGAGTATTCAGAAGCTCAAGACAGCTTTGACTTTAGCGCCAGTATTAGTGTTGCCTACAGGTTCGGGGTCCTACACTGTCTATTGTGATGCATCGAGGATTGGCCTTGGAGCATTATTGATGCAGGACGGTAGGGTGATTGCCTACGCGTCCAGGAAGTTGAAGGTGCATGGGAAGAATTATCCAGTTCATGACCTCGAGTTAGCAGCTATTGTTCACGCCCTGAAGATCTGGCGTCATTATTTGTACGGTGTTACCTCTGAGATTTACATTGATCACCGGAGTTTGCAGCACTTGTTCAGGCAAAATGAGCTTAAGCTACATCAGTTGAGCTGGTTGGAGCTACTGAAAGACTATGATATCACTATATTATACCACCCGGGAAGGCCAATGTAGTAGTCGACGCGTTGAGTCACCTGGCGAAGAGTTTGGGGAGCTTGGCATATCTCCCAACAACTGAGAGGCGTTTAGCCTTGGAGGTTCATTCTTTAGCCAGCCAGCTCGTAAGGTTGGATATTTCTGAGCCTAGCCGGTATTAGCTTGTGTGGTTGCTCGGTCTTCTCTTTATGGCCGCATCAGAGAGCTTCATTATGATGACCCCACCTTCTGGTCCTTCAGGACAGAGTCCGACAAGGTGATGCAGAGATGTGGCTATAGATGATGATGGCATGATGAGGATGCAGGGGTGGATCTGTGTGCCCAATGTAGATGGGCTTTGGGAGATTATTCTCGAGGAGGCTCATAGCTCACGGTACTCTATTCACTCGGGTGTCGCGAAGATGTACCAGGATTTGAGACAACACTATTGGTGGAGAAGGATTAAGAAGGATATAGTGGGGTTTGTGGCCAAGTGTCTCAAGCGTCAGCAAGACAAATATGAGCACCAGAGGCCGGGTGGATTACTTCAGAGGTTAGATATCCCCAAGTGGAAATGGGAGCGGATCACCATGGACTTTGTAGTTTGAATCCACGGACTTTGAGAAAGTTCAATGCTATTTGGGTGATCATGGATCGGCTGACCAAGTCAGCTCATTTCATTCCGGTGCTGACCACTTATTCTTCAGAGAGATTGGATGAGATTTATATCAGTGTGATCGTCCTTCTTCATGGTATTCCAATGTCTATCATCTCAGACAGAGGTACTCAGTTCACATCGTGATTCTAGAGAGCCGTACAATAGGAGTTGGGCACTAAGGTGGAGCTGAGCACAACCGTTCACCCTTAGACGAACGGGCAGTCCGAGCGCATGATTTAGATTATTGAGTATATGCTCCACGCTTGTGTGATGGAGTTCCGAGGGTCATGAGACCAGTTCTTTCCAATCGTAGAGTTTTCCTACAACAACAGTTACCAGTCCAACATTCAGATTACAATATTTGAGGCCTTGTACGGTAGGCAGTGCCGGTTCCCAGTGGGTTGGTTTGAGCCGGGCAAGGCCTGAGTGTTGGGTACAGATTTAGTCCAGGATGCCCTGGACAAGGTGGGTGACTTAGGAGAGACTTCGCACAACCCAATCCAGGCAAAAAAGTTATGCGAACCGGAAGGTTCAAGATTTTGAATTCATGACTGGTGATCGAGTTTTGCTGCAGGTATCGCCTATGAAGGGCGTCATGAGGTTCGGGAAGAAGAGCAAGTTGATTCCAAGGTTCATTATCCCATTTGAGATATTGTGGCGCATTGGGGAGGTTGCTTATGAGCTTGCCTTACCCCCCAGTCTTGAAGGAGTCCATCTGGTATTCCACGTGTCTATGCTCCGGAAGAATCACAATGATCTGGCTCATGTATTGGATTCCAGCTCAGTCCAGTTCGACAAGGATATATCTTATGTTGAGGAGCTAGTAGCCATTTTGGAGATGCAGGTCAGGAAATTCAGGTCCAAGAATATTGCATCAGTAAAGGTCTAGTGGAGAGGTCAGCCGGTCAAGGAGGCGACTTGGAGGACCGAGCAGGACATGCGCAGCCAGTACCCTCATCTTTTCATAGCGTCAGGTATGTCTTTATACTCGTTCGAGGTCGAATGACTGCTTTAAGAGGGGGAGGATGTAATGACCCGGCCGATCGTTTTGAGATTTAGAGCCCTGATCTCCTAATAACTGCTTCCCCCGCATTTGCTTCTGTTATTGGGACTTTACGTAGTGATTATTTATGAAATTTGGAGCATTTTGCGAAACATAGTCTCTAATTTTGAGTTTAATCCTTAAAAATTGGATTTTTAGTCGGAGCTATGTGAAGACGGATCTGGAACGGAATTCCATCGACTACGTTAGCTCCGTTGAGTATTTTGGGGTTAGGAGCGCGTCCGAAGTGTGTTTTCGAGGTCTGTAGTAGATTTAGGCTTGAATTGGCGAAAGTTAGTTTTTCACTGATTTCGACCGATAGGTGAAATTTTGATATCGGGCTTGGACTGGAATTCTGAGAGCAGCTGTATTTCGTGGTTCATTTGTGACCTGTGTGTCAAATTTGAGGTCATTCAGACTAGTTTTGACGTGTTTCGACATTGTTCGTATACTTTGGAAAAAATGTTAAGTACTTAGGCTTGAATTCATGTTTAATTCTTGTTTTTGGTGTTATGTGATGTGGTTGGAAGTCTCGAGTAGGTTTGAATGAGGTTATGCGACTGTTTGGTAGTTTTGGTTGAGGTCCCGGGGGCCTCGGGTGTGTTTCAGATGCTCAACTGGAAAAAAATGGGACTTAGGCAAATCTCATGGGGGATGTTCTAGTGTTTTCGCACCTGCGGATGTTGGACCGCAGGTGCAGCCTCGCAGAAGCGAAGAAGAGGTTGCAGGTGCGGTCTAGGGAGTGAGGGCCAATGGTCGCAGATGCGGCTGAAGAATGGAAAAAATGGAACCGCATCTGCAGAGAAGGGAGCGCAGGTGCGGGGCCTGGAGAATTAATGAATATCCGCAGGTGCGGATCCCTAACCGCAGAAGTGGGGCCACAGGTGCAGTGGTCTCCTCGCAGAAGTAGAAATCGCTGGTCAGAAATATGAAAAAAATCAAGGGTTTGAGTTAATAACTTCTAAAAACGATTTGGAGCTCGGGAATTGGCGATTTTGTGAGGATTTTGAAGAGGATATCAATGGGTAACGATTCTTAACCCTATTTCACTTTTTTTCATCAATCTATGGTAAGTTCTTCAATATAATCAAGAAATTTGAGGGTAAACGTTTGGAAATGAGGAAAAAGTTCCCCAATTGAAAATCAGAGATTTGAGTGAGATTTTGACGTCGGATTTTGATGAGTTTTGTTCGAGTGTGCTCGTGAGTGAGCTGGTGTTCATAATTTGTAAATTTTACCCGATTTGGAGGCATGGTACCGGGGTACTTTTTTGGTGATTTTCCTAATTTCACGTATTAGCTTCGAATTTCTTAGTTGAACTAGTTTCTTATACCTATATTTACATTATGCAATTTATTTGAATAGATTTGGGCTATTTGGAGTTGGGTACTCGTGGCAAGAATGTGGTTCCTAGTTGATTTGAGCAGTTGAGGTGAGTGGTTTGCCTAACCTTGTGTTGGGGACTTCCCCCTTAGGATATTTGATACTAATTGTTTTGTGGGCGCCATGTACGTGAGGTGACGACTACATACACGAGCCGTTATTGCTAAAGCCTCATTTTTCCCTTCCTAAAACGTAAATTGTTTCTCTTCTATGAACTTGCTCTAATATGATAAATTGTTTAGCTTAGATTAGGAAAGCATGCTTACATCTTTAATTGCCTACTTGATCTTCTGTGCGCCATGCTTAGTTAAGCCCTTATTTTCCTTAAATGTTGTTAGTATAAACTATCTCGATGTTATGCGTGTTATTCATCATGCATGGCATATTTATTTTAGGACTACAGACGTATTCCGGGAGATCCCCATGTACTGCACATTTATTTTGGGACTACAGACGTATTTCGGGATATCCCCCTGTACTGCATATTTATTTTGGGACTACGGACGAATTTCAGGAGATCCCCTTGTACTGCATATTTATTTTGGGACTATGGACGTATTCTGGGAGATCCCTCTGTACTACATGATCATCCGGAACTATAGAACGGTATCCCGAGAAATTCCACCATGTGTTACCTTGTTTTGAGCCGAGGGCTCCCTTGACTATTAAATTGTCGAGCATTTTCTTTAGTTGTCACTGAAAAATCTACTTATCTTTTGTATTGTTTTAAATTGCTTATATTTACTCCAGTAGGGCCTTAATCTGACATCGTCACTACTTGACCGGGGTTAGGCTTGGCACTTACTGGGTACCTAATGTTGTATACTCATGCCCTTTCCTGCACATGTTTTCATGTGCAGATCTAGGTACGAGCTATCAGCCTTGTGGATATTTGTTGTTGCTGATTCTAGGAGACTGCAAGGTATTTCTGTCGTGTCCGCAGAATCCTCTAAGTCCCCTTCTATTCTATCGTTTAGAGTTGCTCCTATATATTTTCCAGACTTGTTTAGAGCTATAGTAGTTGTTAGAAGCTTGTGAAATTCTGTGTCATTGGGAAAGTATTTTTGTATAAGCCGAGCGGCCAATATGTTATCTATATCATTTCCCTTATTTCCTTTATTTCTTGTGTTTTACTTCAATTTTCCCTTAATAGTAGGCTTACCTAGTCGTAGAGACTAGGTGCCATCACGATACCATTCGGAGGGTAAATCGGGTTGTGACATCTTCTTTTCATTTTGTCTTCAATCATTGTTTCATTATCTCATTATAATATTTCCCATCATCAAATAATCATGAGTCATTCTTGTAGTGCATAAAATACACATAAAATCTCTAGTTTTCTCCCAATTTCGTCTTCAACGTACCTACACTTAAAATAGACTCAATTAAGCACAAATATAGTATAGTATAGCATTAAACCACCTAAATGTAAGGTAAGTAATGCACTAAAAATATATAATTATAGCCAAACATCGTAACCCCCTTAGTATTTGGTATTGTCGTGATATGTGAGCGTCGTGTACGCGAGGTGACGAGTGCGTACACATGCTATTTGTTGTAAAACACGGTTTCTTTAGTAGTAACATGTTTTAATTCTTAATTGATTTATACCAACATCTTTAGTTATCTTGTTTAGTCTAGTATCACATTTCTACGTGCTTTAACTACTTTTTTGAACTTTGTGCAACATGCCTACTTGATTTCCTGCTTTTCTTTGTTCTTTATCAGTCTGTAGAATTCCTTTTGTTAACTATTGTATTTATTGTTTTGAGCTTCGTATTTAATTTTGAGACTACGAGACGATACCTCGGGAATTCTCCCTGCACATTTACTTTTGAGACTGGAGGCGGTACCTACTGGGTTCTCCATGCACATTTACTTTTGAGACTACGAGGTGGTACCTCGGGAGTTCCCTGCACATTTACTTTTGAGACTACGAGGTGTTACCTCAGGAGTTATCATTGTATATTTACTTTTGAGAATACAAGGCAGTACCTCGGGTGTTCTCCCCGGATATTTATTTTGGGACTACCAGACGGTATCTTGGGAGATCCCTTTCTATTTATCCCAGCGTGTTGTACTGTTATTTTGTTGTGTTTTCCTTTGTTAAATTATAGTTTCTTGTTATACTATTATATTCTCCTACTTTATTTATTATATACCAGTGGGTATGACCTAATCTCATCACTACTTGACCGAGGTTAGGCTTAGCACTTACTTGGTACCATTATGGTGTACTCATGCTACTCTTCTGCACATATTTTATGTGCAGATGCATGTGCTCATTATCAGCCACATTATCAATTAGCAGAGACAGTTTGGAGACTTCAAGGTATATCTGCCGCGTTCACAGACCTTATAGTCCCCCTCTATTCTTCCCTACGTCAAACACTTCATGTATTTCTTTTTATTAGTCTCTGGTGTATATAGATACTATTTTCTTTATGTAGCTTGTGACTTACAATGTTTCAATTTTAGGATGATAGTGAATTTCTAGAGTATTAGTTATTGTACATGTCGAGCAGCGCTGTTACTAGTTATTCAGTTATCTACTGTTGTTAGTTCTAAGTTTTACTTTCATTTTTATTATTTTCCGCAATTTGTTAGTCTTACCTAGTCGTAGAGACAAGGAGCCGTCACAACGTTTTTTGGAGGGATTTTGGGTGGTGACAGCATTTAGCTAACAACAAATTATTCAACTTAACATTTTCATGGAATTGACCAAGTGCGCCCACACGCCCATCACCTAGCATGTGCGTAACCTCCAAACTAGTCACATAACATATTATCTAGGGTTCATACCCTCATGACCATATTTAACATTGTTACTTAAATCAATCCGGCCAAAACTCTACTCCAATATGCCTTTGTCTCGTGACATGGCCTCCAAATGTCTCGAATCTGGCCACAAATAGTAAAATACAATCAATACGAGCTAAATGAATCAGTTCTACAAGAAACATCGAAATTATAACTCAAAATCCTAAATCGGCTTAAACCCGGTCCCTAGGTGTTGATACCCAATTTTTTCCTATATATTTTTAAATATGCACAAATACCTTCAAAATGGCATATATGTGCATATATAAGCATGCACAAGGTTTTTATAATTTTTCCCATAATTTTAAGGTTTTAAATTTATTTATTTTCTCCCCGTTTTATTCATAAAATCCACAATAATTATTTCCAAAATTATTATTATGATGATTTATTCATTTAACTTCTATACTTATACCAAAACGTAATTAATGTAATTTGTATGCATTTTTATAATTACATTTGGTATTTTTTAAGCTAAATTGCATATAATTTCAATGTTAGCCCATTTTAATGAATAATTATATCTTATACGTGTAAAATTGGCCCCTGGATTTTTAAAATGATAATTATACATTTTTAATCATTTTTGTATGGAGAAATTATTTTCAGAAAATAATTTATTATTTTATTAAAATTAAAATACGGAAATTGGCTATTTAAATCATAACCAAATCAACGGTCTACTCAAACACGAAACCTATCTACCCGGTCTACTCTTGATCGTTGATCTCCCAGATCAACGATCCAAATAATCCCTTTCCTTTTTTAGTCCTAAAGACCACTAACCCTACATCATTTCCCAAATCCCGCCGCCTTTGGATGCTCTCGTCTCTTCTCTTCTCTCAACTTAACCCTAATCCCGCCTCAACCGCCGCCTACCTCTCCGGTCATCTCCAGCGACCACCTTTCAACATCAAGCCTCCAATGGTTCTCCCCTCGCCTTGCTCATCTTCTCTGAGGCCTTCAAGGGCCCTGGGCCATGCCGACTTGTGTCTAGGGTTGCTGTTTTGGTTGTTCATGGCTTGTCTGGTGTGATTTTTGGCAAAAAAACTCCATATTTGTTACGATCTTTGAAGTTTATAGCAGGTTCTTCTGTTTCTATTTGGGTTTTCTTTGAAAACCTAACTTCTGTTTAAACCTCTTATATTTGTGTTATTTTTAACGATCCAAGTATGTCTCTTTCTATGATATACACTTTTCCCAAACCTCTTTTTAAAAATAATCATTTTAAGTCATTTTTACTTTCTTTCAAGTTAGGGTTTCTCAGAGTTTCTTCTACACTTGTTTAAAATGGTTCTCTTTATGCGTAAACCTCTTTCCTTGCTTATCTTGACTGATTTTATGTTCTTACTACTTTTTAACTCGCCTATGTTAAAAAACCCTAATTTTTTAAGATCTTCTTTATCTTGGTTCTTTGTGTTAGCCTGACTACTTTACTCTTGTTAAGTTTCTGTGGTTACCATGCTTCGAAAGGGTTTTTACTACTTGTATCACCTCTGTGTGATTGTATTCATCTGGATTTATTCGTCTCTTACCTCTTTCTATCAATATTTCTGACCTTGCCTATTTTCTACAACTGTTTGTCCTTCCCTGTTTATATGTTGAAGTCTAGAATCATAACCCTCTCTTGATTTGATTCTAATTTCCTTATTTAATGGTTTGATTGAAAGGTTTTCTTTTAAAACCCTAAAACTCTACCCCGTCTATTTGAATCGACTGATCCCCTACCTTATTTTTTGTGGTACTTTATTCTCGCTGAATCATTTCCTTAATTGAAGTTTTCTGAATTTATTCCTATTTGACTACCCTATGCTTACTGAACTTGACTCTTTCCTTATTAGTCATGTACTGATTTTTCTTTCCTTATATGCTACTGGTTCTTACCGTTTGAATTAATCCCCTTAACTTAAGGGAATACTTGCCTTGATTTTCTGATGGATTGATTCCAAGAACCTTAATTATTATGCTATTGTGATTCTTACTTTATTTACTACATGTTTTCAACTATAAATACTCTAGTCTTTCAATAAACACACGAACTAATCTGTTAAACTCTCTCTCTCACAACTAAAACTCTCTGCTATCTCTCTTTCCTGTGCCTGGTTACTACTATTTTAAGTTAGCCGACTGCAAGTCAAGGCTAACTATTGTGCATCTCCTACTTCCTGTTTGTGTTACTGCTTTCTACACTTCACTGGTATATTCTAATTCAGATTTCAGTTCTCAAACAACCATGTTTCTACTACTCTTGCAATTCATTGTGTTTCTAATTTGCTTTTACTTATTATTTTGTTGTTCAACATGTAACTAGGATCTTGAACTCCATTCAGATGATAAGTTATACTCTATTTTTCATAACCAGCATGTCTTTATGTACTTGATACATGGTCTATGTGAATCTTCATGCCTATGTTTGGTACATTAGTTTGATTAGGGTAAATCATACTATCTTGAACTATTTGGTCATGTTATGTTAGTATAATCCTATACCCTATTGTATCCCCCAATCCCCTGAATCCTTAAGAACTTTTGATTGTGTACTGCCTGCTACGTGTTTGCCCTCACATGCTCCGTATTTGTCCCTCAAATCCCATTACCCCTGCTTGTGATTGTTGGACTATTCCTGGTCCTTTGTGTGATGTTGAACTTGTTGGTGATCCTGCCCTTTTAGTGGCTAAACTTCTTTATTATAAAACTATTTCAATCAAGTTTTCCTTTTTAAAATTGTTTTCTTACTTACCCTTTTCAAAACTGTTTTCTTACTTAACCTTTTCAAAACTATGTCGAGGACTCTCACTCTACTCTTAGATCATTAAGTTCTACCCCCTCTATGTGAGCATTGACTTTTGACCCTTGAGCTCCATCTGAACTTTGACACACAAAGGTTGGCCATTCCACACTACACTTACTCTATCTTGGCTATGATATCTGGGTGTGAGCACTGCTCGGGATCCCTTGAGGTCTTTAGGGAACTCTGACACACCCGGATTATTAAAAGGGTGTGAAATATTACTTGACATTGAGGACATGGAGATTAGGGCCTATTCTGTAGGCTCCCTATAGTTAACTTCTTATTTTCTTCTATTTCAGTTGTGTAATTCATATCCCA
Organism: Nicotiana knightiana; assembly: GCA_005239525.1. Taxonomy (NCBI): domain Eukaryota; kingdom Viridiplantae; phylum Streptophyta; class Magnoliopsida; order Solanales; family Solanaceae; genus Nicotiana; species Nicotiana knightiana. The sequence goes on from ML424602.1 coordinate 44,007, forward strand.
TGGTATGTAATAATTAATTGTAAACAACTCTGGGGTCGGATAGTGAAAATGGGTGGGTGATATGCATGTTGTACTATAATTAAGGTTAGAGACCATGTTTCTAAGTTTATTTTCTCTATGCGCAATAGAAGATATATTTAGGTACAACATGTCATGCATTAGATATCATGCTACTTAGCCTCATATATATTGTTTTCCTTTAAGCATGCCATCATTCATTGCCCTCACTTAGAAATCCTGCCTATAGGACAAAATAATTAAGTAAATCGCTATTATGTGATTTTGCTCATATAAACGTGTCCTGAAACTTCATTTAGAAGTCATGTCATAGAATAAATAATGGTAACAAAAACTGCAATCATGTCTCATCATGCTATACACGTAGAGATCATGTTCTAGCTAAACAACGACTAAAATCTGTCACCTATGTTATTCCTGAAATTGTGCATAATGTTGTTATTCTATGTGCATTTAGAGATCCTGTTTTAGCAACTACATACGCATCATTCTGCATTAGACATCATCTTATAGGATCGTACTCATTTAACTACACTTAGTCTAAATAAAGATGTACAAAACAGTCCTCCTGTTCTAACAAACTGATAATTAGTCTCTGAATATTTGCAACACTTAGAACCGCATGCTATTAGGTATAACAACCTTAAATTGTCATCATAACTACTACATGCCTAGGCAAGTCTTAGGTAATAATCCATAAAGAAACAAAACCAGAACTGTCCTTTGTGATTAGTGTTCAACTATCAACATGTTTAAAACAAGTAGGCAAGCCTTATTACGACTTTCTCTTTGAGTTATGCAATAAATCTGTCTTTGGGTTATCACTTAGATACCATGCTTAGGATCTGGACCTTAACTATGTATGATTCATGATGTTTATGTGTGGAGGTATACTTGAGCCTTTTATTTGCTTTCCATGCTCCCCTTAATTGAAGTCCTATATGTTTTATTATATGTCTCCTTAGTAATTCTTACCTTTAAAACCTGAGGGTCTTCCTAGCACCTCCCTTATAGGATAGAAGTCCTAAATTCCTCCGGGACTAATAGGAAGGGATGGGTAACATCATGCAATAGAGGTCGAGACCAACACTCGATTTAGTTACTTTCACGGGGTGGAAAAGGGTAGAATATGGATATGATGACCAGTGCGCTAATACCACGTGTATCCCCTCTTAGAGGAGTGTCATACCGGGTATTGCATTAATGTGATCCATATTATTATAAATCTAGGATACCCTTTATATTCTTAGATTGCAATCCTTTCAAAATCTAACCTTCTTTACTATTTTCAAACATCTGCATGCTTAAGACTTAAATCTCGTCTTATTTGAGCCTTTATTTGTTTGTTTGCTAAGCCGTACAAATTCACAAAATCTGTTTGGCCGGGAACCACACTTGTGGATCCTGAGGGGTGCCTAACACCTTCCCCTTAGGATAATTTAAAGCCCTTACTCAGTCTCTGGTTAACAACGTAGTTGTAAATGAACCTCTTTGGCGTCCTAATGCACCTTTAAAAATTGTTAGGTGGAGACTCTAAAAATACAAACCCCTTTCCCAAAAGGAAAGAGTTGTCTTAACCGAATGTCATAAACCCAATCTTCGCAAGGAAAGAGGGGGCGCGACAACGTGTCAACTCTTCTGGGGAATCATAGGCTTTTACCATTACAAACCTCTTTGTGAATTTGTCCGAGTATGCTTTTTTTGATACTTGCTCCCTTCCTTTTTCCCCCTCTATGCGCAATTAATTGTTTATCTCGTTCAAATATTTATTCCTTCCAAAAGGCAAAACTGACATGTTTCTTTGTTTTCCTTTGTAACCGCTTTAAATCATAACTGTTGTATTTACCGCTTTCCTAACGTGGAAATACATGAAAACATGTTTTTAATGCTTATTTATTATTGCATAACCATTCTCTCCACTCGTGCCAAAAAAAATACTATAGCAACGCTTATTGAGTAGTTGCGTTCTTCCTATATTACTATCCCCTAAATTCGGAAAGGCTTATTTGCGGTAAAACAAGTCGATCAACAGTGCAGTCCATGGTTTCGTGCCTTTCCCCCTTGAGTTATCCGCTCGAGGGTACCAGTCTAAAACCCCATAGAAACCTTACTCTACTATGTGTTTCATGCATCATGGTCAAACCTAGCCAAGCTAAAGTGTGGTCCGCACGATAGCTTTTATGATTGCCTTATCCAAAAGTCAACTGGGTTTGCCTATACCCAAACGGACATCATCATGCTCTGTGCATTTATTTGGAGAACTAAATTCTTTATGCTAATTGTTGATGTTAAATAGTCGAGTCTGGTGGGGTAAGAGCCTAACCTTGTTTGCCTTGCGGAAAAATGAGGCACGAAGTCCCCAGATTCGGCATGGTCTCCAATATCAATCCAATATTGCTAAGTTGGTGGGAAGATTTACATTCTACTGACAAAACTCTCGTCAGAGAATACTTGGGCAATCTACCATCTCTCCCAGAAATCTAGCCTAACAACATGATAATAGAGGCTGCTACCCTGTTCTTGGATTGTGAAAGGTCCGTGTTCCGCTTTGGGGTCATTGAAATGACACCTTTGCAGGAGGAAATAGGAGGCCTGCTTGGCCTAGTATGGGAAACCTCGGGTTTGCTAATGCCTGAGAACCGCACATGCAAAGGTTTCCTCAAAATGATGGGTCTGAGGAAGAATGCAGAACTGGTATGCTTAAAGGAGTCATACATCCCTTTTGTCTATTTGCACGAAAGGTACATCCACAGCAAATCCTACCGTACCTACCACGACGAGTTTGCCATCACATCCTTGGGACACATCCATCTTAGAGTATTCGTCTTCATGTTTTTCTTCTTAGGTCTGATTGTGTTTCCAATGTAGAAGGAGAGAATCCACACTAGACTGGCCATGGTAACCAAGACACTAATGGAAGGAATTGGGGGGAAAAACTTCATCATTGTGCCCATGATCATTACAGACATATATCGAGCCTTGGAAAAGTGTCAACAAGAGGCAAGACACTTCGAAGGCTGCAATCTACTACTTCAGCTTTGGCTCATGGAACATCTCCAAAAGGGCGAATACCGACAAGAAATTCATCGAAGAGTTTGGGTCGAGCTCTTTGATAATCTGACTCAAGAACAGGTTCAGTGGATTTTTGAGTGGTTTCCGATAGAGGAGTTCATCGCCCGTTCCAGAGATGCACCGTTGCTAATACTAATTGGTCTAAGAGGAAGATGCCCTTACGTCCCTCTTCGAGTTATGAGACAAGAGGGTAGGAATCAAGTCATACCCAGGGTGGACAAGATGAGCCATCTTTGAGCTGGCTTCCAAAATGACGATAGTCCTCACAAGTGCCAAGCCCAACACATGTGGCACTGCAAGATTTTAATGGAGAAGGAAACCATCGAGCCGGACAGATATCATGCCGGTTGTACCCCTTTCTATTCTGGTTGGTTGGCAGAAAATTGGGGTGGTCTGAGCGAGCCAGGGTTCATTCAGGGCCACAGGGTTATAGATGAAAAGGCCGAGGCACAAGTCAAATACAACCAACTGCACAAGAGGATCCATGAGTGTGAGGATGAGCACCGCGAAATACATGAGTCTACCAAAAAATTGATCAAGGAATGGAAAGACATGGCTATCACCACCAACAAAAGGTTAGGTTATTTGGAGCAAGGCATAGTGGAGCAGGAGGAAAAATTTCTCAAAAGGGTTGAAGACTGTCAAAAGGCTTAAGAGACCGCAGGAGGACATCTAGCTAGAGCATACCTATTTCTGGGACTTCGTGAGTTGGGGAAACTGTACGAGGGAAGCAAGAATGCCGATTCTAGGGAAGGTCCTTCCGGGACCAAGTAGATAGGAATGTCTTTCTTTTACTTTATCAATGTAATAAGGCCAATGGCCATTAGTGAGATTTACTTCCTGTTTATTTAGTGTCATTTTGGGATTCTTCTATTTTCTTATCAATAAAATGAGGCATTTAGCATCATAAGTTCTCCAAAGCAATTTGTCGCTAGGCCTACCTCGGGCACAAAATAGGTCCCCAAATTAGAACGCGCTTTACATTCTCGCACTATGTGTTTAAATACCACAATACTTTTCATAATCCTCACTGACTTGGCTATCTTTTGTTTGTTTTTGTTTTCCTCTTTCTTTATTTATTAATTCGCCTCCCCAAAGGTTAGTTCGTGCACTCTGGAATCATCATCCTATCTTACAAGATCCAGGGGCACTCCACCATCACCTCCTCTTAGTCCTCCCAAAGGAAAGAACAAAGGCAAAAAGAAAATGGAAGATTCAGGCAACAAGAGAAATGAGAATGTGGTTTAATGGGTCGCAGCTGGAACGGAAGTTGTCAAAGTTTCAATTAAGATCTTGATCAAGTAAGAAATCTGCAAAACCTATCATTCTCCCTCAACGTCCCATATGTCAACATCCAGAATCCTACACCTTCTCAAAACATCCCAAAATAGCTCATTATCACAACATCCCACCAAAGAACCAAACTCTTCCAGTGCAATGCAATGCCTGCCACACTCCAAATAACACTCCACTGCTTATCCCAGAACCTCTGGACTCCACAAATGGCCATTTCCACACTCATGCACCAGGCCACCATAACAATCCCATCTACGCGGAGACCATGCTACACTCCACTCCCCCTATCATATACACACCTAAGTCTGACGAAAAGGACCTGCTTATCAAGAACTTGGCTGAGGAACTTAGGAAGCTGACCAGCCGGGTTCAAGGCGTCGAGGGAATCAAGGGAGTCGAAGGGTTGAACTATGAAGACCTTTACATGCAGCCCGATGTCGAACTGTCCGAGGGATGCAAACCTCATACATTCTAAATGTTTGATGGTACAGGTGATCCAAGGGTCAATCTGAGAACTTATTATGACAAGCTGGTTGCAGTAGGGAAGGATGAAAGGATCCGCATGAAGCTGTTCATAAGGAGCTTGAAAAGAGATGCATTGTCTTGGTACATCAGCCAAGATCCCAAGAAATGGTCGAATTGGGTGAGCATGGCATCTGACTTTATGGACAGATTCAGGTTCAACACAGGGAATGCACCACACGTGTTCTATATTCAGGATTTGAAGAAGAAGCCGACATAGACATTTCGCGAGTACTCTACTCGTTGGAGGTCCGAAGCTGCCAAGGTCAGGCCCGCCTTAGAAGAGGAACAAATTAACAAATTCTCTGTCCGGGCTCGGGACCCGTAGTACTATGAATGATTGATGATGATCTAGAACGACAAATTCTCTGCTATTATCAAGCTAGGGGAGAGAATCGAAGAGGGTATTAAAAGTGGCATGGTCACGAATTTTGAAGCCTTGCAAGCTACAAATAAGGCTTTATAGTCTGGTGGTGTGTCTAAGAAAAGAGACACGAGAGCCGTGATGGTTGCACAAAGAACAAAATTTCCACTCAAATACCAAACTTACCCATCACCTCCACTAACATATCAACCAACCCCCAAATTACCAAGCACCCTCACCCTCGTACCAAGCTTCACCACCCACTTATCAATCACCTCCACCACCAACTTATCAATCTCCTCCACCACCGACATATCAACTTGCTTCACCTAAATACTCTCAATCTGCTCCTGTCTACCACACTTACAATTCTCAACCATCCCATTTCCAATCACCCCTCTTCACGCCAAAACATCCTTAGACCTCGTCCTAATTTTGATCTCAAACGTCCAAAATAGTATACCGCCATCGCTGAACCCATCGACCAATTGTATGAAAAGCTCAAAGCTGCTGGTTATGTCACCCTCATCCCTGCTGCAACCCCTGGGAATATTTCTTAATGGGTCAACCCAAAAAGGGCCTATGCATACCACTCCGGCATGAAGGGACACACCATCGATGAATTCCGCTCTTTGAGGGACAAGATATAGTCCTTGATTGACAACAAGGTCATCGTGGAAAGGAATCCACTCCAAATGTCCGCAATAATCCTCTTTTGGACCATAAGGGTGGAGTCATCCACTTGATTGAAATAGAAGATGGCTGGGTCCCCGAGGGGTCAATCGGGTTGATCGTGGAAGGCGAGGACCCAAAAAAGCCAGCGGTTACTCTCAACCCAATCATAGTCCAGGTTTAGCCGTCTGCGGATGCTGAGGTAGATATGTGCGTACCTCTAGAGTATGAAGTGGCGCCACCCGCAAAGACACCGGTACCAATTGAAGTTGAGTTCGCGTCTCCGGCAAATGCACCTGCACCATTTGAGGTTGCCACCTTACCACTCCAGGCATATGTTCCATTCGAAGTGAGGGTGCCAATCACAGTGGCAATATCGACCACGCCACCTTTCTATACAAATGTTGTACCATAGGACTATACAGCCGATGCGAGAAGGAAAGGCAAAGTCAAGAATGAAGAAGTTGTCGCAGCTCAGGGTATGACAAGAACTGGTAGAGTCTATACCCTTGAACATCTGGCTGAATCCAGCAGGCAGGCTTCCAATCGGACTCCTATTATCGAGACAGGTCCGAAAAACCTTGGGAGGAAAGTACATGCGAAGGAGTATTCGGTCATCGACCAGCTGAACAAGACGCCAGCGCAAATATCCATCCACTCTTTGCTGCAGAATTCTGAGATGCACATAAATGCTTTATTGAAGATGTTCAACGAAGCCTATGTGCCGAACAACATCACTAGCGGGTAAATGGCCAATATGGTAGGCCAAGTGCTAGAAAGCCACAAGATCACTTTCCACGAGGACGAGTTTCCTTCTGAGGGGCTGGGTCACAACAAAGCCCTGCACATCATTGTGCAATGCGAAGACTATTTCATCACATAAATTCTTATCGACGGGGGATCCAGTCTCAATATCTGTCCGTTGATAACGCTCAAGAAATTGGGTAAAGTGATGCATGAAATAAAGGATGGAGCAATCAATCTGAAAGCTTTCGATGAATCTTAAAGGTCCACCATAGGTGAGATAATCCTATGCTTCCAAATGGGACCAACCTGGTTAGAGGTTGACTTCCAAGTAATAGATGTGCCAGCGTCCTACAACCTGTTATTAGGGAAACCCTGGATCCATGTTAATGGGGTCGTACCATCAACATTACATAAGGCTGTGATGTTCGAGTGGAACCAACAAGAGGTGATCATTCATGGTGATGGAAGCAATCCTATTTAAAGTTTTCAGACTATTCCGGTGATCGAAGGAAGAAGGAAGCTGGGTGGAGAAACTTACCACCACATTGAACGGGTCAACTCTATCGACAAAGACAAATGGTGGGATAGAAAGATTGCAAGTATGATGAATTGGCGAGGGTACGATCTAGATAAAGGGCTCGGAATGAACCTTCAGGGGATGTCCAAACCTATCAACCTCAAGAAGCACAACACCAATTTTGGTTTAGGATACGAATACACTTAGGAAGAGTTCAAAAAAAGGTCGCCACCATGGTGCGGTCCTTATTACCATTTGGAGCAACCAATGTCGCATCTGGAGCAGATCTTCCAACATGCCGACGTTATTTATGGATCAGACGAAGAAGAAGCACTTGCAGCAATGAGGAACTTGTTTCTGGAGGACAGTGATATGGACCGCTATGTTATTTTCGGGGAGAAAGGCCCTTCCATACAGGCTGTGAGCAGAGGGACGTACCTCAAGAATTGGACTGTCAGGACAACAAAATCCCGACGAGCCTCGGGGTAGCAAGGCTAAAATGAGCGTTATTCATTGTTTTTCTTTACAAAATTATTTCCTTTTTCGCATTTTAATTCCTGCGCTTCAACGTTCAAAACAATTGTTCAGTTTATCAAAAGCATTTTTAAATTTTTCTTATGAATCAATATTTATTGCTATCATTTTTCTCTCATTAATTTACCTATACAACATTACTATTACCTGTCTTGATGAACCGATGACTATGACATGTAACGAGACAACGCAGTAAACGGACGTGGATTCAGAAGAAGATGACATACCTGACAAGATTGTCAAAGAAGTTGAGAATTTTAAGAACAGACCTAAGTCCAACCTGGACCAGACTGAAATCATCAACCTAGGAGATCTAGAAAACATCAAGGAAACACGAATCAACATTCATTTGTCGCTGTCAGAAAAGAAAGAATACGCAGAATTTCTAAAGAAGTGTGAGGACATATTTTCCTGGTCCTACACCGACATGACTGGACTAAGTATGTCTATTGTGGCTCACAAATTTCCAACCAATCCAATATGTCCACCAGTAAAAGAAAAGCTCAGGAAGTTCAAACGCGACATGAGTTTGAAAATCAAAGAAGTCACCAAGCAGATCAACGCCAAGGTTCTCAGGGTAATTGAGTACCCGACATGGTTAGCCAATATTGTATCAGTACCAAAGAAGGATGGGAAGGTCAGAGTCTGTGTAGACTACCGAGATATCAACCGGGCTAGTCCGAAAGATGACTTCCCTTTGTTAAATATACATATCCTGATTTACAATTGCGCCAAGTATGAACTACAATCATTCGTGGATTGCTTTTCTGGTTATCATTAGATCTGGATGGATGAGGAAGATGCTGAGAAAAAAACTTTCATTATGCCATGGGGACTGTATTGTTACAAGATGATGCCATTCGTCCTGAAGAATGCAGGGGCAACCTACATGAGGGCTATGAACACCATCTTCCATGACATGATTCACAAGGAGATCGAGGTATACGTTGATGATGTTATTATCAAGTCTAGGAAAGCCATTGACCACATAGAAGATTTGAGGAAGTTCTTCAAAAGGTTGCGGAAATAAAATCTGAAGATGAACCCCGCGAAGTGTGCATTCGGGGTTCCTGCTGGAAAGTTGCTCGGGTTCATTGTCAGCCGCCGAGGGATAGAATTGGATCTTTCAAAGGTCAAATAAATTCGAGAAATACCACAGCCAAGGAACAAGAAATATGTGATGAGTTTCTTAGGGAGACTTAATTACATCAGCCGATTTATAACACAATTTAAAGTTATCTGTGAGCCGATCTTTAAGATGCTAAAGAAGGACGCTGCAACAAAGTGGACCAATGATTGTCAAAAGGCTTTCGACAAAATCAAGGCATAACTGTCAACACCACCAGTCTTGGTACCGCCTAAGCCAGGTAGACCTCTATTACTCTACCTTGCATTGTTAGATGGAGCTTTCTGATGCATTCTGGAGCAGCACGATGAAATAGGAAGAAAGGAGCAAGCCATTTATTATCTTAGCAAGAAGTTCTCTGTACGAGGCCATATATTCTCTATTGGAACGCACTTGTTGTGCTTTGGCTTGGGTAGCTCAGAAGCTCAGACATTACTTCTGTGCCTACACAACGTATCTCATATCGAGAATGGATCCATTGAAGTACATCTTTCAGAAGCCCATGCCCACTGGCAAGCTAGCTAAGTGGCCAATCCTGGTGAGTGAGTTCGATTATATCTATGTGACTCAGAAAGCAGTCAAGGGACAAGCACTAGAAGACCATATTGCTGAGAACCCTATAGATGGATAATACAAACCTCTGAAAATGTATTTTCCTGATGAAGAGGTATCATTCATAGGAGAAGACATTGCAGAATCCTATGACGGTTGAAGAATGTTCTTCGATGGAGCAGTGAACTTCAAGGGAATTGGCATTGGAGCAGTCCTAATATCATAAACCGGTCAGCATTATCCAGTATCTAACAAACTCAGATTCCCCTTCACGAACAATATGGTAGAGTATGAAGCTTGTATCTTACGGCTCAACATGGCCATTGACATGAATGTCTAGGAGCTGGTAGTGATTGGTGACTACGATTTGCTGGTACATCAGGTACACGGAGAGAGGGCTACTAAGAATTCCAAAATACTGTCGTATCTGCACCACGTACAAGAATTAAGAAAGAGGTTCACGAATATAGAATTTCATTCCCCATAATCCAGAATGAGTTCGATGATGCATTGGCTACTTTGTCCTCAATGATCCAACACCCGCACAAGAATTTCATTAATCATATTCCCGTAATGATCCATAATCAGCCAGCTTATTGTGCCCATGTTTCATGATATCAAAGAGTATTTGGCAAAAGGAGATTACCCAGAGCTTGCGAATCCCACTCAGAAACGTACACTTCGAAGACTATCCAACAACTTCTTTCACAGTAGAGGAATCTTATATAGGAGGACTCCTGATTTGGGATTATTATGTTGTGTCGATGCAAAGGAAGCATCCAAGCTGCTAGAGGAGATTCATGCTGGGACCTGTGGCCCGCGTATGAAAGGTTTTGTTCTGGCAAAGAATATACTCCGAGCTGGTTACTTTTGGATGACTATGGAAACAGACTGTATCCAGTATGTCCAAAAATGCCACCGTTGTCAGATACACTCAGATATGATAAATATACCTCCAAACGATCTCAACGCAACAAGCTCACCATGGACGTTCGCCGCCTGAGGCATGGACGTTATTGGACCAATCGAGCCTGCCGCCTCTAACGGACACAGGTTCATTCTGGTAGCCATCGACTATTTCACCAAATGGGTTGAAGAAGCATCCTATAAAGCAGTGACTAAGAAAGTCGTGGCAGACTTTGTTTGCGACCGTATTGTTTGTCGATACGGTATTCCTGAGTCAACCATCACCGACAATGGTTCCAATCTCAACATTGACTTGATGAAAGCTATGTGCAAGGCTTTCAAGATAAAACACAAGAATTCCACATCTTACAGACCTCAGATGAATGGAGCTGTAGAAGCCGCCAACAAAAACATCAAGAAAATACTAAGAAAGATGATAGAAAGGCATAAGCAGTGGCACGAGAAGTTATCATTTGCCTTATCGGGATATCACACAATAGTTTGCACCTCAACAAGGGCAACTCCTTATATGCTAGTTTATGGTACAGAGGTTGTTATTCTTGCCGAAGTTGAGATTCCATCTCTAAGAATTATACAAGAAGCTGAGCTCAGCAACGCAGAATGGGTAAAGAGTTTTTAAGAGCAACTATCCCTCATAGACGGAAAGAGAATGGATGTAATCTATCATGGTCAACCTTATCATAACAGAATGACCTGACCCTTCAACAAGAGAGTCAATCCTAGACAGTTCACACCGGGCCAGCTGGTGCTGAAGAAGATCTTTCCACATCAAGACGAAGCGAAAGTGAAGTTCTCTCCCAACTGGAAAGGTCCTTACATGGTTCACCGGGTACTCAACGGAGAGCACTTATACTCGCATAAATTGACGGAGAAGTCTGGCCAAAGCCAATCAATTCAGATGCAGTCAAACACTACTATGTGTAATCTTTATGTTTTCTCAATGATGTAAATTGAACTACGCCTGACCTGATTCCCGTTTAAGAGGGGATACGTAGGCAACCTTATGGGTTCGGTCACAATTCAATAAAAATTTCATTTTTCCCCGCAATTAGAAATTGGGGCAGAATTTTGAGGAGAACCCAGCAAGATCAGCCAATCGCCGCACGAGCAACGTTCAGAGACATTCTCCCATCAAACTGGGGCTGAATTTTGAGGAGAAACCTCAAAATTCCATAACAGGAGAGGTTGCAATGTCCCTAGCCGTGTCATGGTCGTCGGTTCATTCCAAAATTATTATACATTATGCTTTTACAAAATCATGCATGTTTGTTTTTGAAACAACTTTGTTTAGCAATGCTACCCCAATAATACAGACAATATCATTAGATCGGCCCAACAAGTCAAGAAAAGCCAATGCAGATACGAACTAACCCCCCCCCCCATTTATAGAACTCATGATCTTTCTTTGGTTGCAGGCACTAAGGTTGCAAAATCCCTAAACGAACTTTTCTACCCAGGGGACAAACGTTGTCCAAAATACGACTCTCAAAACTGTTGCACTTGCCGACGTTCGCACATGCCTCAATGCTTCGCAGTCACAATGCTCTCAATAATTACAATGCCGCAATTCATCACCAGCTAAGAATTCCTACTGTCATTTTATTTCTTTCATAAGGAAACCTTTCTGCCTTCCGAGGTCAAGCTCTACCTCCATCTACATTTTGCATAAGGCTACTATTCTGTCTTCCGAGGTTAACATATACCTCCATCTACATCATTGCATAAGGCTACTATTGTGCCTTCCGAGGTTAAGATCTACCTCCATCTACATCATTGCATAAGGTTATCATTCTGCCTTCTGAGACTAAACGATGTCTCCATCTGCATTTGCATTTCTGCATAAGGCCTCCATTCTGCCTTCCGAGACTAAACATTGTCTCTATCTGCATTTGCATATTTGCATAAGGCTACCATTCTGCCTTCCGAGGTTAAGCTCTACATCATTGCATAAGGTTACCATTCTGCCTTCCGAGACTAAGCGCTGTCTCCATCTACATTTTCATCTTTGCATAAGGCTACCCTTCTGCCATCTGAGTTTAATCTCTACCTCTATCTACATCATTGCATAAGAATACCATTTGCCTTCTGAGACTAAGCAGTGTCTCCATCTGCATTGCATAAGGCTACCTTTCTACCTTCCGAGGCTAAGCTCTACCTCTCGTTTACCTTTCCAGACTAACCGCTGTCTCAAGCACTATTCACTTCGCTTTCCTTTCGGGCTAATCTCTGCTCTTTTATTCGCAAGACTAAGCTCTGTCTTGTCAGCATCATTTTACTCCATTTCATGGGCTAAAATATCGCCAACTTATCCAAAGGCTTCATCATTCGGAGGCACCATCTTCATAGCCCGAGAACATCATGTTATGGCCTGAGGATCTCTCTCAATTTTACATATCATTATTCAAAGGCGTCATGGTTCGGAGGCACCATCCTCATGGCCCGAGAATATCATTTTCATGGCCTGCGAATCCTGCATCAAACAATTCATAGCCCAGGACGTCATGGTCTGAGGACGTCATCCTTAACTGTACGAAGACGACATTCATGGTCTAACGGGAATTCACATCATGTTTTAATTACGCATGATATATGCTCGTATTATCTATTTGCAGGAAATCCGGCAAGCAACGACCCTCCCCGCAGGAGCGGTTTCGCTCCAATTCTCCTAACAACCTCGTAAGTCGTTTGTGCACCAACCCTATACTTTGTGTCCGTTCTTGTAAAACTTCATCGGTATACTTCATTGATGACTCCTGAACTACATGCGGCCTGATTCCTGTAAAACTAGGGATATGTAGGCAACTCAGAAACCAGGGTGCGGCCTAAATCTTTTCAAACCGCCTCGCTCGGTCAAAATTGGCCATCATGTCTTTACCCGACAACTCTTTCATCCTTCTCGGGTAAAAAGGGGCACCTGTTGATACCCAAGTTTTCCCTATGTATTTGTAAATATGCATAAATACCTTCAAAATGTCATATATATGCATATATAAGCATGCTCAAGGTTTTTATAAATTTTCCTATAATTTTAAGGGTTTAAATTGATTTGTTTTCTCCCCTTTTTATTCGTAAAATCCACAATAATTATTTCTAAAATTATTATTATGATGATTTATTCATTTAAATTCTATACTTATACCAAAATGTACTTTATATAATTTTTATAAATACATTTGGTATTTTTTAAGGTAAATTGCATATAATTGCAATGTTAGCCCATTTTAATGTATAATTATATCTTATACGTGTAAAATTGGCCCCTATATTTTTAAAATGATAATTATAGCCCAAATTGAACCCACTCCTAAACCCATTTCCTACCCAAACCCGGAACCCATCTACCCGGTCTAATCCTGACCATTGATCTCCTAGATCAACGGTCCAAATAAGCCCTTTCCTTTTTTAATCATAAAGACCACTAACCCTACCTCATTTCCCAAACCCCGCCGCCTTCAGATGGCGTCTCTTCTCTTCTCTCAACCTAACCCTAATCCCTCCTCAACCGCCGCCAACCTCTCCAGTCATCTCCGACGACCACTTTTTAACCCGGAGCCTCTAATGGTTCCCCTCTCGCCTTGCTCATCATCCCTGAGGCCTTAAAGAGCCCTGGGCCATGCCAACTTGTGTCTAGGGTTGCTGTTTTGGTTGTTCATGGCTTCTCCGGTGTGATTTTGGGGAAAATCACACCATATTTGTTACGATCTTTGAAGTTTATAGCAGGTTCTTCCGTTTCTATTTGGGCTTCCTTTGAAACCCTAACTTTTGTTTAAATCTCTTAGATATGTGCTATTTTTAACGATTCAAATATGTCTCTTTCTATGATCTACACTGTTCTCAAACTTCTTTTTAAAAATCATCAACTTTAAGTCATTTTTACTTTCTTTAAAGTTAGGTTTCTCCGAGTTTCTTCTACACTTGTTTAAACTGATTGTCTCTTTATGTTTAAACCTCTTTCCTTGCTTATCTTGACTGATTCTATGTTCTTACTACTTTTTAACTCGCCTATGTTAAAAAGCCCTAATTTTTTAAGATCTTCTTTATCTTGGTTCTTTGTGTTAGCCTGACTACTTTACTCTTGTTAAGTTTCTGTGGTTACCATGCTTCGAATGGGTTTTTACTACTTGTATCACCTCTGTATGATTGTATTCATCTGGATTTGTTCGTCTCTTGCCTTTTCTGTCATTATTGCTGACCTTGTCGGTTTGCTAGGACTTTTTGTCCTTTCCTGTTTATATGTTGAAGTCTAGAATCATAAACCTCTCTTGATTTGATTCTGATTTACTTATTTGATGGTTTTATTGAAAGATTTTCTTTTAAAACCCTAAAAATATACCCCGTCTGTCTTAATCAACGGATCCCCTACCTTAATGGTACTTTATTCTCGCTGAATCATTTTCTTAATTGAAGTTTTCTGAATTTAGTCCTAATTGACTACCCCTATGCTTACTGAACTTTGACTCTTTCCTTATTAGTCATGTACTGATTTTTCTTGCCTTATATGCTTATGGTTCATACCTTTTGAATTAATCCCCTTAACTTAAGGGAATACTTGCCTTGATTTTCTGATGGATTGATTCCGAGTCCCTCAATTATTATGGTACTGTGATTCTTACCTAATTTTACTACTTCTTTTCAACTATAAATACTCTAGTCTTTCACTAACACAAACACACGAACTAATTTGTTCAACTCTCTCTCTCTCTCTCTCTCTCACAACTAAAACTCTCTGCTCTCTCTCTTTTCTATGCCTAGTTACTACTATTCTAAGTTAGCATGCTACAAGCCTAGGCTAACTATTGTGCATCTCCTAATTACTACTTTCTTCACTTCACTGGTATGTTCTAATTGAGATTTCAGTTCTCAAACCAACATGTTTCTACTACTGTTGCAATTCATTGTGTTTCTACTTTGCTTTTACTTATTATTTTGTTGTTCAACATGTAACTAGGATTCTGAACTGCATTCACATGATAAGTTATACTCTATTTGTCATAACCAACATGTCTTTATGTACTTGATACATGTTCTATGTGAATCTTCATGCATGTGTTTGGTACATTAGTTTGATTAGGGTAAATCATTCTGTCTTGAACTATTTGGTCCTGCTACGTTAGTATAATCCTATACCCTAATGTATCTCCAATCCTCTGAATCCTTAGGAACTTCTGATTGTGTACTTCCTGCTGCATCTATTACCTCATATGATCTGTATTTGCCCCTCAAATCCCATTACCCCTGCTTGTAATTGTTGGACTATTCCAGGTCCTTTGTGTGATGTTGAATTTGTTGTTGTTCCTGCTCTTTTACTGGTTAAACTTCTTTGTTATAAAACTATTTCAATCAAGTTCCCCTCTTCAAAACTGTTTTCTTGCTTACCCTTTTCAAAACTTTTCTCTTACTTAACCTTTTCAAAAGTATGTCGAGCACTCTCACTCTACTCTTAGATCATTAAGTTCTGCCCCCTCTGTGTGAGCATTGCCTTGGGACCCTTGACCCTCTGAACTTTAACACACAAAGGCTGGCCATTCCACACTGCACTTACTCTATCTTGGATACAAAATCTGGGTGTGAGTACTGCCCGGGATCCCTTGGGGTCTTTAGGGAACTCTGACACACCTGGATTATGAAAATGCTGTGAAACATTACTTGGCATTGAGGACATGGAGATCTGGGCCTATTCTGTAGGCTCCCTATAGTTAACTTCTTATTTTTGTTCTATTTTAGTTGTGTAATTCATATCCCATGGTCTGTAATAATTAATTGTAAACAACTATGGGGTGTGAAATGGGTGGGTGATATGCATGTTGTAGTATAATTAAGGGTAGAGACCATGTTCCTAAGTTTATTTTCTCTATGCTCAATAGCAGCTATGTTTAGGTACAACATGCCACGCATTATATATCATGATACTTAGGTTCATATATATTATTGTCCTTTCAGCATGTCATCATTCATTGCCCTCACTTAGAGATCCTGCCTATAGGAAAAATAATTAAGCAAATTGCTATTATGTGATTCTACTCATATAAATGTGTCATGAAGCTTCATTTAGAAGTCATGTCCTAGAATAAATAATAGTAACAAAAACTGCAATCATGTCTCATCATTCTATACACGTAGAGATCCTGTTCTAGGTAAACAACGATTAAAATCTTTCACCTATGTTATTCCTGAAACTGTGCATAATGTTTTGATTCTATGTGCATTTAGAGATCCTGTTTTAGCAACTGCATATGCATTATTCTGCATTAGACATCATGTTATAGGATCATACTCATTTAACTACACTTAGTCTAAATAAAGATGTATAAAACAGTCCTCCTGTTCTAACAAACTAGTAATTAGTCTCTGAATAATTGCAACACTTAGAACTGCGTGCTATTAGGTATAACGACCTGAAATTGTCATCATAACTGCTACACGCCTATGCAAGTCTTAGGTAATCAGCCATAAAGAAATAAAACCAGAACTGTACTTTGTGATTAGTGTTCAACTGTCAGCATGATTAAAACCAGTAGGCAAGCCTGATTAAGACTTCCTCTCTGAGTTATGCAATAAATCTGTCTTTGTGTTATCACTTAGATACCATGCTTAGGATCTGAACCTGAATCTGGACCTTAACTGTGTATGAGTCTTGTTATTTTGTGTGTACTATTTTTGGAGGTATACTTGAGCCTTTTATTTTCTTTCCATGCTCCCCTTATTTGAAGTCCTATATGTTTGATTATGTGTCGCCTTAGTAATTTTTACCTTTAAAACCTGAGGGTCTGCCTAGCACCTCCCTTATTGGATAGAAATCCTAAATTCCTCCGAGAGTGATAGAAGGGACGGGTAACAACATGCAATAGAGGTCAAGACCAACACTCAATTTAGTTACTTTCATGGGGTTGGAAAGCATAGAATATGAATATGATGACCGGTGCGATAATACCACGTGTATCCCGTCCTCGAGGAGTGTCATATAGGGTATTTCATTGATGTGATCCATATTATTATAATTCACAAAAGTTGTTTGGCTGGGAGCCACACTTGTGGATCCTGAGGGGTGCCTAAAACCTGCCCCTTAGGATAATTTCAAGCCCTTACTCTGTCTCTGGTTAACAACGTAGTTGTAAATGAACCCCCTTTGGTTTCCTAACGCACCTTTAAAAATTATTAGGTGGAGACTCTCAAAAACACAAACCCCTTTCCCAAAAGGAAAGAGTTGTCTCAACCGAATGTCATAAACCCGATCTCCGCGAGGAAAGAGGGGCGCGACACCGGGCCCAGGTCTCCAAATCCAACAAAAGTCACAAAATCCGAAATCCCATTCACTCACGAGTCTAACCATACCAAATTTAACAAAATCCGACATCAAATTGCCATTGAAATCCACAAAATTGACTCTACAAATCCCTAGCCTCAAATCGCCAAATTCACCTCAAAAATACACTAACTAGGTGGAAAATCAACGGGGAAACATAAGTTTTGAAGAAAAATGAACACAAGGATCTTACCTCAAGAATCCCATTAAAAATCCACTCAAAAGACCTCCAAAATCCAAGCTCAAAATGTTAAAAATGAAGCCAAAATCGCGAACCTTGTTTTTTGTATGTTCTGCCTAGGCTTTTCGCACTTGCGGCCAAAATCCTCTTCTGCGGTCCCGCTTTTGCGGTGGAAAATACACTTATGTGGAAGTCACTTAACCCAACTTCCACCACTTTTGCGACACATTACTCACATTTGCGCAACCGCAGGTGTGGAACAATCCATCGCACCTGCCCACTATACCACATGTGTGCCCAATGCCCCGCTTCCGCGGGCACACAGGTGTGGGAGATTCTTCGCACGTACGACCTCTGTTCATATATTCCTTGGCCACTTCTACGGCTCCTTTCACGCTTCTGGGGGCTCGCACTTCAGTCCCCACCCCGCAGGTGTGATTACACCAGCAGTGGAAATTCTTCAGCAACCTTACAACTTCAAAAATCGATCCATTAATCACACGAAATCAACCCGAGGCCCCCGTGACCTCAACCAAACATACCAACACGTCTTAAAACATCATACAAACTTAATCAGACCATCAAATAACCTAAAACAACATAAAAAATACAAATCGCATCCCAATAAAAGCCTAATGAACTTTGAAACTTCCAAATTCTGTAAACGACGTCGAAACCTATCAAACCACGTCCGATTCACCTTAAATTTTGCACACAAGTCAAACCTACTCCAACGTTTGGAATAGGAATCCAACCCCGATAGCAAAAAGTCCTCCCCCGGTCAAACTTCCAAAATTCTAACTTTTGCCGTTTAAAGCCTAATTCTACTACGGACTTCCAAATCACAAGTTGAACACGCTCCTAAGCCCAAAATCACTCACCGGAGCTAATGGAACCACCAAAACTCGAATCCGGATCATTTACACATAAGTCAACATCTGGTCAAGTTTTTTCCAACTTAAGCTTTCAATTGCAGGACTATGTATCTTAATTCATTCCACAATCCTTCCGGGCCCAAACCAATTGCCGTAATAAGTAATAAAACAATAGTAAAGCATAAAATGAGCAGAAAAATCGGGGGGGGGGGGCGGGGCTACAACTCTCGAAACGGTTGGTCGGGTCATTACAACTACACTTCTGCACCTTGCATGCAAGTTTTGGTTGCTGATGTTGTTGTGTATGTCGGGAGCTGGCATTGAAGATGTACCTGTGTTTCATTCATAGCTGCCTCTTGTTATTGGTAGCTTTAGAATAATTAATTTATTAATGTATATTTTAAACAGATGATGTATTTATTTCATATCATCGTTGTAAACTTCACATATTATAAGCTCATAATTTGTACTACCAGTCCTTGGGAAGTGTATAAAAATTTAGTTATTTAATCATTTATTTCTTCGTGAATCTCATTGAATTGAATTTTTTTAATTGGCTTACCTAGCTAGTTGGGTTAGGTGCCATCACGACTAGTTGTATTTTAGGTTGTGACATTCAGTCTTTTATTTAATCCAGTATGGCCTTGACGTAACCTCGTCACTACTCTACCGAGGTTAGTCTTGACACTTAGTGGATACCGTTGTGGTGTACTCATGCTACGCTTATGCACATCTTTTTGGGAAAATCGAGGTACTTCCTACCAATCCGGGCACTAGTTTAGTAGAGTCGTTGTGGGGAGAGTTTAAGGTACACCTGCCATCGTCCGTAGGCCTCGGAGTCCCCCTCTACCTTGATTATTTTATTTCCTTGTCTTTATTTAGACACTATTGTATAGAGATATTCATTATCACTTCATAGAGCTTGTGACTTATATTTCCCCGGATATTAGGAGTTGTACATGTTGAGTTACAGATTTTATTTTATATAGTCATTGAAGTTTTGAGACTTTAAATTATTGTTCTAGTTATTCTGCATGTTTGTTACTGATCACGCCCAACTATTCCTTATAAAAAGGACTAAGCGTTCGTTGCAAATATAATGTGGTTTACAAGTCTAGAGTCGAATCCCACGGAGAACTAAGGCTTAGTTATAGTTGTTCAATATTGCTAAGAAATACAAGTCCAAACAATTTCCTAATTATAGAGATTATAATATTTATATCTAACTAATTAATTAACAACTATTACAAGGCAATAAACTCATCAACTAACAAGGATAAGGATTAGAGACACGATCAAGGAGGTCTAGAGTTATGATTTCCCTATTATCGGAATCCTTTCCGCTACGTTTCCTATAAATCTGCCTAAGTTTTCTCTACCGATCATGAAAACTCTGAGTGTGTAATTCTCTATCGAGTAAATATCAATATTTACTGGACATATTCTTCCGAATTACGCTATCTGGCACTAAGTTACAATTCACTCAGATCGTACCAAGGTTATGTTATTCCTAATCCCACATTTAAACACTTAGTTCTTATCTCTCATATATTTTAGGAGTGATGTTGTTCAACAACTACCTAAATATGAACTCTCTTCCAAGTAATATACACTAAATACGCACAGTGGATTGAGAACTCTTCAACCAACCACAATATAAACGTAGTTGAACTAATAAAGAAAAAGCTACAACAAATCTATATTAATGTAACAGGAAAATCATCCTCTAATAGGTTCCATCAAAACCCTAGATAAAAAATTATCCATTAATAATAGTATGCAAAACTGCAATACAAGAATTCATAATCAATAATGGAAATAGGAAGAAGGAAGTGTAAAACTCATAGAAGAATTCTCCGCCTTGCTTCAAGTGTGTTCTTGCTTCTTAGGTCCAAAATGTGTCAAAAATACTCAAAATACCGTTTTTCTATGTATATATACCAAGAAGGTCCCGGTCCAAAATATTATACCTTCTCCTACGTGAAAAGGGACATTTTTCCCGGACAGGACGTGCGGTCGTGCACTTTTCACACTTTCTGCCCTATATGCGCGGTGAGTGCGCGGTTGCGCACTTCATGCGCACCTTTCACCCTTTTGTGTTTGGAATTTGAAAAAACATAAATATAAACGTTGTATCTCTTTTAATTATCTTTCCAACCATATATTGTTGAGCCCAAATGGAGTTCTGGTCAAAACTTTATGTCCATTTTACTAGACAGTGCATAATATGCCTGCTCGATTCTTCGTTCGTTCTATACTGTCATCCATTGATCCACGAACACGATCACGACTTAATTCCTTGGGCTTTTACTTAGAATTGAAAGCTCCAGATCACTTTAGTTCATTTCATATCATCTACATAGCTTGGAATCACTCCTACATAGAATAAAACACCGAATTAGTGTAAAACACTAGCGATTAAAGCTCAAACTCAACTAAAGTGCAGTAAATTAGAGTGTAATAAGTGACTAAAATACGTATTATAGTCTATTATCAACTCCCCACAGTTAAACCATTACTCATTCTCGAGCAATAAAACCACATTTTATATAGACACGACCATTTTAAGCAATACTCCTAATTCATCACACCAACAATATTTGATATAAACTAAGCACAAAAGTGTAACATCTTCACCTCAAGATTTGACTCACAAGTACCGACCATTATCCACAACTCACCCACTTACTCTAACATAGAGGTCACTGACATTACCTTTCCTTTATAAATTAAGTTCCCTCGCACAACAAAAGAGACTAGTTCCACACAATAAAATTTAAGAACAGTTAAGAACTCAAGATAGAAAGTATTAACTCACTCTCATAAATAATATTCATATGCAACAAAAGATGCACCATAGGCTTGCCCATAGTTTACTACTCTACTAATCGAGCTCATTCAGTCTCGGATCAAGTATGAATTTATTTGGTTGTAATGTAGGTTGCGGCACAGATAGGTTACCTTTAGATATAAGAGTGACTACACCTCCCTAAACACATTAATACATATAGTTTAATCTTTAGAACACCACACTTACGCGAAACCATAACTACACCTTCACATCAATATATATTAACTCCATACGTTTTAAGCACAATTACATCTAGAGTCACCACTTATTAATGAATATTATTTTTCACAATAATACAACTATTTTTTCCTTTTTTTTTCCAGTTCAAGTGGCTCTTACTTTTTTAAATCAGTGCACCTTTCTTATTATTTCATTAGTTCCACTCAAAAGCCAAACCAACCAACCCACTCTTTTACAAATCTCATAGCAATTCAAGTGCTCATGAGAGGATAAAAAGGTTCAAATAGTTGGTTAATTCAAACAAATGGGTAAGGCTTGTAATGTGCTCGCCAAAGAAACAGGATTACAGGACCAAATGGGTTAACTACGATACATAACAATTAGGCAGGTAAAATATACATATTTGGCTCAACAAAGAAATGCCTATGTCACTTTCAAGACTGAACAAAATCACTATTTCGCTTTGCAAACACTCGGGGCAAGTTCTAGACATCAAATGCAACACACATAATAACAAAAAAACCTTACACACACATGGCACATAACTCACTCAGGATTGGATTCATCAAGACACTCTAGTCAGAGCAGTTAAGAAAAGTTAAGATTATAAAATTTAAGGTACTTATACAAGAGTAAAAAATAAAGCCTAAGCGTCACAACCAAAGTACTCACTATTTTTAAGGCATAAAAAAGTCAAGAGATATTACTTCAATTCAATTTACATCACAATGGCTCATCCTCCAAAAAAGGACTAACTACACATGGTTCAAACAAAACCCTGGGAAAAGACCAGCGGCACAAAGGAAAACCAAGGGGTAATTTCTACACTACCTAACAAAAGAAAATCCTTTTGTCATTTTACTTTCAACTTAAATCCCTCTAGAAAATTGTCTAATAGATCCATCATCGGGAAACGTCCAATATTTTTTCTTTCAAAAAGGCATTTATAAAATTAAACTAACACATTTAAATGAGCATAGAAAGTCACCCAGACAATCTCCTCACCCCACACTTAAAATTGTGCATTGTCCACAATGTTCCTTCCAATAGCTTAGCTTTCCATACTCCTAAAAAATCAAAACTCGACACTACAAACATAATACAGTTAAAAAAATAAAAAATAAAAGAAAGCAATAAAGCTGGGTTGCCTCCCAACAAGCGCTTGATAACATCGCGGCATGACATGAATCACTTTATACCTCCACTTAGAATTTATAAATTGGACCTTAAGTTTTGATTCTTCTCTGTGATCATGCTCTTGGGGCGATACAAATTGTTGCGAGCCAAAAATTAAATGATACTTTATGAACTTTCTGGCTTTCAACCAAAGAGTGTCATTTTTTCTAGACGACCTTGAAAATTTCATAATATAGGGCTCATCTACCTCTTCCTTTAACTCTTGCATTGGCTCATACATATCAATTTTCATTTCACCATCTGGACATAATGTAGAGAAGTGTTTGGAATGAGGTCCAACGCGCTCAAATATACGAACTTAAAGATTTTTAACCACCTCAACACCAATTACACTAGAGTCAACTAAATTTGTATCTTCAACATCCTTGGTTGACTCTAATATTACTTCTTCAACATCGGCATCCTCAAATTCGAGTTGGTTAGATTGTTGGTGTTCTACTCTGACCTCCTCCATTAGAACCTCAATTTCGATATCTACGTCATGCTCTTCTTGGCTATTATCCTCGGTATTGGCTTATTGAGCATTAAATGCTTCAACCAATTGACTCACTTGTGCCTCCAGGTTGCGAATCATAGCATCATGCATTTGTATGTGCAGTTGTTTCTCATTATTTTTTTCTACAAGGGATCGTTGCATATCCTTGATCTGTTTCAGGTCATCATCCCTTGGTTCTTTGTTCTAATTAACTTCACAAGAAAAAGAGGAACCATCAAAGTGAGGGGTTGGGGGAAGATAAGAAATATAAGTACAACCATAAAACTGACCATTTTGACCACCACACATATCACATACATTCCACACATAAGGTTGAGTTGGTGCACATAAATCTCTCTCGGAAATATTTTAATAAATTTATCATGGGTGGTTTTCCTCACAATATGGATAAGGGGGATTAAAAATCAACAAGTAACACAAAATAAAAAAAAATCAAATACAAAAAGTAAAAATAAAAGTTCAAACATGAAATCTAGAAATATGTACACCTACAGCTACATCGTTAGCTCCCCGTCAACGGCGTCGAAATTTGATCACGTGCAACTATACCTTATAAAAAGTACTAAGCGGCCGTTGCAAATATAATCCGGTTTACAAGTTGGGAGTGAAATCTCACATAGAACAAAGACTTAGCTACAATTGTTCAATATTGCTAAGAAACACAAGTCCAACCAATTTCCTAATTATAGAGATTATAAAATTTATTTCTAACTAATTAACTAACATCTATTATAAAGCAATAAACTTATCAACTAACAAGGATAATGATTGGATAAAAAATTAAGGAGGTCTAGAGTTATGATTTCCTTATTGTCGGAATCCTTTCTGCTACCTTTCATATAAATTTGCCTAAGTTTTCTCTACCGATCATGATCTCTCTGAGTTTGATAATTCTCTCATGAGTAACTACCATAATTTACTAGATATATTCTTCCGAATTATGCTAGTTGGCACTAAGTTACGACTCACACGGATTGCACCAAGGTTTCATTATTCCTAATTCCACCTTTAAACCCTTCGTATTGATCCATCATATACGTTGGGAGTGATGTTGTTCAACAACTACTTAAATATGCACTCTCTTGCGAGTAATACACACTAAATAGGTACATTCAATTGAGATATCTTCAACCAGCCATAACATAAACGTAGTTGAACAGATAGAGAAAAAAGATGCAGCAAATCTATATTTACATAATAGGAAAATCATCCTCCAATAGGTTCCATCAAAACCCTAGATAAAAAATTATCTATTCAATAGTATGAAAAATTACAATACTAGAATTCATAATCAATAATGGAAGTAGGAGGAAGGAAGTTAAAAACTCGTAGAAGAATTTTCCGTCTTGCTCCTAGTGCGTTCTTGCCTCCTTAGGTCCAAAGTGTGTCAAAAGTACTCAAAATACTCTTTGTCCATGTATATATACCAATTAGGGTCGGGCCCAAATAATTATACCTTCTCCTATGCGAAAAGCACACTTTTCCCGGACATGACGTGCGCGGCCGCGTACTTGGAGCGCACTTTTCACACTTTCTGCCCCATATGCGCGGTTAGTGCGTGGCCGCGCCCTTGACGCATAGTTTTCACCATGTTTTTTTTGGAATTTGAAAATACTTAAAACATGAAAATTTTAGCCCTTCGAATTATCTTTCCAACCAGATATTGTGGAGCCCAAATGGAGTTATCGTCGAAATGGTATGTGCATTTTACTAAACAGTGTGAAATATGTCTGCTCGATTTTTCGTTCGTTCTAAACTGTCATCTGTTGATCCCCGAACACGATTCCACCTTAATTCCTTGGACTTTTAATCAGGCTTCAAAGCTCCAAATCACTTGAATTCACTACATAACATCTACATAGCTCGGAATCACTCCTACGAGGTGTAAATCAAAGAGAAAATGAGTGTCGTATAAACTGAGCCATTGGTGTAAACTACACCATTCATTGTGTACTCGAGAAACATATTCACTGAAAGAGAACTCTCTTGCAACCCAAGGGGACTGGATTAGGATAAGTATAAAAATTCTGGTGTCTTTAATTCCTGCATTTTATTTCTGCATATTAAATTCTGTTGTTCTATTATCTCGCTATTACATCTAGTCAACTAATCAGTAAACTAGTCAACTTATAGCGATTAAAAATTAAAAATAGACATTAACCCCCTCCCCCTCTTGTACTTTCATAAAACACCCAATTAGTGCGAAACACTAGCGATTAAAGCTCAAACTCAACTAAAGTACAGTAAATTAGAATGTAATAAGCGACTAAAATACATGTTATAACCTATTATCAGTTACGCTTACCTACTCTTAAAGACTCATACCGAGGGAAATTGGATCATGACAGAAACTCAATTACTTTAAACTAACAGAAAATGGAGAACAACAAGTCCTTCACTCATATCAACTCAGTAGTAAAGATAAAGCTCGACAAACGGTTATGGCATCGAAGATTAGGACATCTTTCTTTTGGATATCTTAAAAAACTTCTGACCATATCTATTTTCAGTTTTGAGAGATTCAAATTTTCATTGTCGTATTTGTGAACCGACTAAGAGCCATCATATTTGCCATTTGACGTTATACTCTCTCATGTTTGGGGTACTGCAAATATTGTTTCTATTTCTATAACTCGTAATTTTGTTACATTTAATGATGAATGCACGATAATGTTTTGGGTGGTTTTTTGCATTAAAAAGTGAAGTTTTTACAAAATTCAAGGAATATCATAGTATGGTAGACACCTAATATTTAAAGAAAACTTGGGTTTTGCAATATGACAATGGGATGTAGTATGTAGATGGTCCTTTTGCATGTTTTTAGGGAACTTTGGATTAGACATCAAACGTCTCTTTCCTAACAGAAAGGCTTAGCAGAGACAAAAAATAGACAAATAATTTTGGTTGGGTGAAAGCTGTGAAATTCGCTGCGTATTTGATCAATCGGACACATTCTGATCGGGTAATAGATTTTCAAATACCCCAACCAAAAAAAGGAGCCTTTACTTTTAATTACTTATCTCCTAAATCAAGAACCCACGAGATTTTGGTTATACTATATATGTCTATATCCCGAAGAATTTGTGGAGTAAGCTAGACTCATGTGCAAAACAATGTGTTATTGTTAATTATTCTCACTTTTTTAGAAAGAATATAGGTGATATGATCGTCAAACTCAAAAGTTACATCTCAGCCTTGAAGTACACCATATTATTCGAGGGGGGAG